>JAPMOQ010066290.1:1080522-1188016 GCA_026543055.1 Argiope trifasciata
GAGATATATGGTATGGCATGAATAGGGCACGAGATATATGGTATGGCTTGAATATGGCGCAAAATATATAGTATGATAAGAATATAACTGGAAATAAAAAAAATTATGACATGTTTATTTTATGGCATAAAAATAATAAAAGCATAGATGACCTTAAAATTGCTATTCATATCTAATTATAAAAAAAAAGATCTATGAATTTAAATAATATTTCTGTTTAAATAAATATTTAGAGCTAGTATGAAATTAAATATAATAATTAATTGTAAACAAGTTTAATGAAAATTATAACCTTTATTAGAATATGCTCAATATATCTTCGTTGTCTTTTTGTAAAAACTTAAAACATTTATTAAATTAATGTTTCGACTAACTAATAGGGAAGTGGACAGCAAAATAATTTGTAATACATGCAGTTTGAGCAGACTCGATTTATTATTTCAATGCTATTATATGCTCATTCATATAAATATCGCCCCCTTTTGATAAACTTTAGAGTAAAAGTGATTCCACAAAAGAGTATAACATGATGAATAAAATTTTTGATAAGAAAACCAAACATCTTATTGATCACATTGATTATTATGAAATTAACAATAAATAAGACAGCTTTAAATATTTCATCCTTCCTTCCCAAGAGAAGTGATATTTTCGTTACCCTCATAAATTTTATATAGTAATTCATTCATTATAAAAGTATTAATTTAACTCAACTTTTTAATGGACAAAAAATTTGATTGTTTTGACTGATCTTGAATAAATTTGAAAAATTACATTATCAGAGCGGCTTTTAACATGTAAATCTAAAGAATAAAATCTTTATTTATTGAATTTTTAAGAATTATTTAAGCAAGTTTAATATGATTTCCTTCTTTTTACCTTTAAAAGCACTTTTTTAGTTAATTTGCAAAATGTTTTGTTTTTGCATAAAAATAATATTGAAAGCAGCTTTTCCAATCTATAGAGATTTTCTCATTACCTGTACTTTCATTTCCCCATGTTATGGTCTCTGCGAATACGACAATATATTGTGGAGATATAGCTGGATTAGAAGCTGGTTCTCGCTTCCCAAGAGAGTATAATAATAATGATTGTGTGGTTGTGTTGGACATTTCCTAATGAGGTTTCATACATCCTATGGGAGCAGTTGATGCATGGATATGGGAGGGGATTAATGCCTATTTTGTCACTGGTATCAATCCCCTCCCCTACTTCAGGTTTACTGTCTAAGGCGATTTGTCCTTCAGGTGAGGCGAACGGCTACGTGATGGGGCTGATAACTTTCGTATTAATTGTCGAATTTATGGAAAATCAAGTGTGAATACTTTATTATCCCCAAAAGTTTCTGGTCTATCAGGATAATATGATTGTGTGGTTCGTTTTTTTAAGAAAATAAAATCTCTTAATGAGAAAATATTAGATTTAAAAATGGAAATAACACCAGATTTGACAAATTTAGATTTGTGATTTTTTTTTCTGCTATAAAAGTATCGTTTGCACTTTTTTTAATGCTATGAAATTATTGTTTTCATTTTTATTATAAACTAGCCGCCTTTGGCGACCAGCTGGTTCGCCATGAGTAATGCGTTCTAAAATTTTCAATTAAATCACATATTCATTAGCCTAGAAGTAATTCCGGGAATTGATTGGCCTGAAAGCAATATTTTCTTTAAGATGATGGACGAAAAGTTCTAAAAGAACACCTTTTCCTAATAATATTCTTTAATTTTATAAATCAATCAGTTTTAACTATCGGTTATGCTTCCAGAATATTAAAAATGTTTTTTTCGATGATGTTGCCAAAATATGAAATGTTTTTTTTTTCAAAGAAAGCGAGAAAGGGAAAAAAGTATTGAATTAATGATACAGATATTGCAAACGATTACATAAATATGCCATTAAGTCGCGATTTCAATGCATATCCTGTCTAAATTCAATCAGGTTTACTGTAAATAAAGATAATTTATGGAATTAATGATACAGATATTGCAAAAGATCATAGAATCATTTGCATTTATTTTTTAAAGAAAATATCACATTTTATATTTATTTTATTTTATCCTGTCACGTGCTGACAGTTGCATTTCAGTAGATTTATTTTGCGATGATAATTTTTTTTTATTTGAACTTCCGGCATTCTTTTATTTTATCCAGTCACGTGATAAAAACATGGTTAAAATATTTCTTTAAAAATTCGTTAAAAATAGAAGCTTACGTTATAAATTAAAAAAACTGATATCGTTAGAAAGCTAATTTTTTTATCTTTAAATTGATGTAAAAATCATGTTTGCCCAATGATATTTTCGGAAGTTATAACGCAAAAATGTTGAAATTTCGCTTAAATTTTAATTAATTCAAATTCTAATTAAAAATTCGAAAAAAGGGCTCCGAGGTGCACATTCCGAACCTCCAAGGTATGCATGTACCAAATTTGGTAGCTGTAGGTCCAACGGTCTGGCCTGTAGAGCGCCAACACACACACACATTGAGCTTTATTATAAGTATAGATAATTCAAATTTTAATAGCTTAAATTATAAGATTTATATATGTAAAGATGACAATAATAATGTATAAAATATACACTTCCTCTTTCATTTGAATTGATGACACTACCAAAGCATTTAATTCTCTAAAATATCCCAACTAATTTAATATTATTAAAATTTCGATGACATTTACTCATAAGTTGGACTAATTTATTAAGAATTAAGCTAATTTTATATTGCAGTTCATATTATGCTGGAAATATGAGTAATTCACAATCAACTATTAAAAATCAAGCCTATTTCTCCATGGTGGCCATTATGCTAAAAATGTGAATTTTTTAGTCACATAAGAAATGATAAAAAGACTACAACTTAACAAAAATGCTTCGGGAAAAATCTTGAAAAATAAGTAAAGCAGAAATTCTTATAAGTATCACTTGAACAAATCAAGAAAAAATCCCTAAAAACTACTTTCAGAAAAGAAAAAGAAATGTAACTTTTTTCTCTTTTTTGGTACATATTAATGTATCACTTTCCTAGCTTTTGATTCTTTAATAAAATATTTATTTTTTCCTGTATTCTTTTTATAAGTATCATCCAAACAATATATTCATTTACTGCATCTTTGATAGATCAATGTTTGCTTTATCTTTTACCGGAAATTTGTTGCTTTTTTTTTTTTTAATAGCAACCGACCAATAATGCAGCTTTTGACACCTATTGATTCATGTTTCTTTTCACGCCTAGTAAAACCCAATACGATATGTAATATCTTTGCCATGTTTATAAACATTTTTATATTTAATGTAAGGGGAAATGCAGATTAACGAATTTTGCCCTTTGGTTTAGAATGCATAAGAAAAATAATTTAATTTTATATAACAGGCATTTACAACAAAATTTTGAGTAATTGTGTTAGATTTCACCGTTGTAAATGGGTAAGAATATTTAGGCTACCAATTGATTCATGCTTCACCTCTTCACCTAATAAAAGCTAATACGTTATGTATCATGTTTATAAAAACATTTGTGTTTAATCTTGAGGGAAATTCATTTATATGCAGGTGTTGTATCTTAATCAAAATGATTGAGCTACATCATCTACATACCTATGAGCCTGCATATTGGTTAGCAGTTTAATTTTGAATATCTATGATTGGAAATGTAATATCGAAACAATTTCTGCTGAAAACGTTTCAATACTGCATACTTTGAGAAGACCATTAATAAACTCCTATTATAAATTTTGCAATACATTTATTACAAGAATTTTAAAGTTAAAAAAATTAATTTGTGATAAATTCTTAAGTATTAAAGTAAAGTAAGTTGGCTTATATATACTTTGAAGGTTGGGAATCTGCTCCTCGGAGCAATTTTTTACAAAATTTTAATTAATTAAAAATTTTGCAAATTTTTAAAATTAAATTCTACATATCACATTTCAATATCATTTTTTATTGATATTGTCAAAAATTTTAGAAAATAACGTCTAAAAAATTTCTCTTTCAAATTATTGCATAATTTCGCTCGAAACTTTTCTATTTGCCACTATAAATTCTGTATAGACGTTATCAAGTTCATTTTATTTTTAATTTTGCTTTTTTCACAATCCTTTTAATTTTTATTTGAGTCCCCAAATTAAAAAAAAAGTCGCAGCAATTCATAAACTTCACGTTTTTGTACTCTTAGAAATCTTGTTGACTTAAAACTGTTTTAATAAGATCGTTTTCATTTTAATCTTCTAGAATTTTTTTTATGAAATTGACTGTCATTCATGAATTAAAATTGGAACCATTTATGAAAATTAAAATATTTTTGCGCCACTGAATATAAATAAATATTACTGCAACAAGTATTAGCATACATGAATAATTTATGACCTGATAACAATAAAGAAAATGTCGAGGGATCAGATCAATTAGTGACTTAGTTTTAAGATAAAGTAAATGATAATTTTTCATTGAAAAATAAGAAACAAATTAATCAAAGGCTCTTTTTGCCGGAAAGCAAACAATTTTTACTGCTCATTTTCATGCATGTTATTATTTAATATGAATTAATTTGTAGTTTGTCCCCAAGGGAACTTAAAAAATAACGTAGAATCATTCTTAAAGGTCCCTTTTAAAATTAATTTACATTTACTTTTCTTTCTACATTATGTTATTTCAGGTATGAAACATTCAGTGAACTTTTAAAAAATTTTAAAGATAACAGTAATCAAAAAACTTAGTCACATTTTAAAGTTCAGAAGTTATAAGGTATCAATTAATTATGAATTATATTTTAGAATTAAATAAATCTACTGTGACACAAAAACTTCTTCTAGAAGCCTCTAGATAGGTTTTCTTTTTTTTATGAAAATTTTACTTTGCTTTAAATATTTTATTTTGATTTAAAAGTTTTGATAAATTATTTGAAAATATTTTCAATGGCTTTGATTTGTCTATTAACTTAATTTAAGTATAAATTTATTGTGACACACATAAGTGTCTTTTAGTAACTTCTAGATATATTTCTATTAGCTCAAAGAATTTTGGAGGTCTCCTTTTTTACTTTTAATGAAAAACTTTTCTTTACTTTATCAAAACCATTTAATCAAAGTATTTCAATTAATCTCAAAGAAAAGGATTTCAATTGTTTTGTTTTATCTATTAGCAGTATTCTGTCTATTAGCTTATTTTAAATATAAATTTACTGCGACACAGAAACTTATTTAATAACTTCTAATAGCTAAAAATATTTTGATATTCTCTTTTTAA
Organism: Argiope trifasciata; assembly: GCA_026543055.1. NCBI lineage: Eukaryota > Metazoa > Arthropoda > Arachnida > Araneae > Araneidae > Argiope > Argiope trifasciata. The sequence continues at coordinate 1,085,769 of JAPMOQ010066290.1, forward strand.
TTTTTAATGAAAACCATTACTTTACTTTTAATCCTTTAATCAAAATACTTTAAGCTTTTGATAATTTCGCTGAAAATATTTTCAACTGCTTTTGCTCGTCTAATAGCAGAATTCTGTTAGTTAACATATTTTTAATATAAATTTACTCTGACACAGAAACCTCTTTTAATAACTTCTAGACAGTCTTCTAGTAGCTCAAACAATTTTTGCAGATTCCATTTAACTTTTGATGAAAAACTTTATTTTAATTAAAATTATTTGATAAAACGGTTTTGATAATTTCGCTGAAAATATTTTCAACGGCTTTATTTTGTTTATTAGCAGTATTCTTTCTATTAGATATTTGTGAAAGTAAACAATCCTATTCATCTATTTTAATGAACAATAAGATTTAATGATGGCCATTTATACACTGTTAAGTGAAATGAGGGCTTTCCGAAATGCCTTTATCATGATCATCGACAGAAAAATTACGAAAATGGGTCAGTTTATCGAATTTTTTGTTTAATCGTTTTAAAGCTACTTCTTTAAATTAAAAAAGAATTATAAGCGCTAATTCAAAATTCTTCTGAAAATTACCTGAATTCTACCTAAAATTCATGTTATTCTTCAACTAAAAAAGAACTTTAAGTAATTAGAAATTATTCTACCTGAAATTCGTGTTGTTCTTCAACTTAAATAATTAATATTAATTAAACTTAGCAAAACCTTAGATACTATTTTGAAGGATATTTTTCATCTATACTTTCAGACAGTTTAGTTTCCTTATTAATGTATTCCTTGCTCTTTATCAAAAGAGTTTTTGTCATAAAAGTCAGCAAGTCAGTCGATTTTTTTTATCAATTTTGACAAACAATACTTTATAACGAAAAGAATTAAAAAATGAGTTAAATATTATAAAACATTTGTTGAATGTTTTTCTTCATAGATATGAAATTCATAAATTATTCGTTATATTTTCTAATAATAATTTTAAGAATAATGAATTCAAAATCAAACACTTATTAAATTACACTCCGAATCAATTCCGAAGTTTTAGATTGAATGTATTTTAGGCTTTTCTGCATATATTAAGAAACAAATTCAGAGCTCGAAAAATGATTTTAGAAAAGCGAAGGGCAGGAAAAAATCATTAGCTAGATTCTTTTTTTTTTTTTTTTTTTTAAATTTAAAAATTCTTTTTTTTTAAAAAAAAAACTTTTTGGATTTTTCGTCACAAAGCGTAGGAAAAAATTCCAAGCTTTAATACTATGAAATAAGGTAGAGATTTTTTGTAAATTGAAATCCATATTATACCTATATAAAATATTTCTTATTTAAGAACAACTAAAATGAAAAATATATTTCTGATTACAATTTACAATCTATAATAAACTCCAATTTGTTAGATGTTTTAATACAAAAAAATTGAAGCTCTGCTTATTCAAAATATTTTCTTATATTAATTTAAATTTACTTGAAGTCGATAATTAGCTTGAAATGTATTTACTAATAGGAAAATATTAAAATGATAAATAACCATTGAGCTAAAAAGACAAAATAAAAAATATTTATAGTAAAAACGTAGATTAATTTTTTAATATTCATTGCTGAGTTTTAATTTTAAAAAAAATATTTAATTCATTGAAAAATGGCGTTGAGAAAAGAAATGGATATCAAAAAATAGTGAGACTTATCATAATCAATACTAATTTCATTTTTAACAATTTAATATTAATCAAACAGGTAATATATAATTACACACATATAATAATTAAAAAGGAAGAACCAGAATTATTATTATTTATTTATTTTGATATTTAGTTTAAAATCCAAGATAGCTCCGGAAAAATTTGTTTTAAAAGGAATAACGATGCTTTATGAAGTGAATTTTAAAGAGATAATTTAACTGAGTGAGCTCATATGAAGTCAATTTCGTAAGAAAATTAATTAGCTTTTAAATTAAATAATTTCTCTTAAATCTTTTCTATCATCGTTTTTCAAAAAATCATTGGAAAGTGGAAATTTTTGCTTTTTCTTTTTCTTTCTAAAAAGCAAAAACAGCTTTTATAAATATTCATTAATGCAATTTCTTAAAATATATGCTTGAAAATTATATAAAATATTATCTATCTATTCGTTATAAAATTCCAACAGTAATTGAATTATATTTCAAAGACCATCACTTTTCACTCTTATGAGTTATAAATTCAATATTCAGAAAAACATTTCTACCTAGTTTTTCAACAATTCAGATTTGTACTAAACATACATGTTCCTATTTTTACACGCATAATACGAAACAAGTTTCTCTTCATGAGAAAAAACACTGTTTCGTGACAAACGGTTATTAAGCTCGCCAAAATCATGTCAATCTATTCTAGAGGGGGAAATAAAGATTGATTGTAATTAGATTCAAATCGTGGATGGAAATGGAAAAATATTATTGCCACGGAAGTTAATTCCTGTAAGTCTCAAGTAGATTATTTCACGTTTAGAAATATGATTTCATGAATATAATTAATTTAAGGCCTTAGAAATAAAAAATTTAAGGTAAGAAAACTTGATAAAGTAAACGCCATTTTTTATTTTTAAAAATTGTTTTCAGGCTGCTGATATAAATGGTGATTTAACTCTAGAAATTTAATTTAATCATTTTAAATTGTCCTTTTTTCCACTGAATCAATTTAAAACAATATAATCTCCAGAATGTATTAATTTACTATTACTAAATTCTGTAGATTTGCATATAGAAGACTGCATTAAAAATATCTTCATTCCCATTTTCTGAATATTGTCTTTAAGGTAAATAACATCTAGCTAAATATCTCTGTTGAAATATTTGCCTTCCTCATTCTAATAATCGAATAAGATTTTCAAAAAAAAATTCTCGTGACTTTCTTTTTTTTTTCAATTTCCTAAAGTTATAAATTTCTAAGTTTTTCGTTCTTTTTAAAACATTTTTGATACTTCTGACACAAATCGATTTTTCTTAAAGAGTTTCTGAAAGCTTACAAAAATTTGTCTATATTGAAGTGATGCTCTGATGCTTTTCATCAATTAAATATCAAGCATAAAATGGATCTATTCCACAGAGATAACATTTTCTGTTTGCTTGTTGGTTGCTGATAACAAGTATGAAAATATTTAAGATAAAAATTAACCAAAATATGTATATAAAAGTTTCTATGTTAAATGCTTCTTTATTGTTGATTCGTATTTTTATATAGAGCACATTTTAGAGATCTTTAATAATTGAATGTATTAAAAACACATACATTTATTTTAAAAGTAAAGGTAATATTAATAACTATTTTGATTATTCGTTGCAATTTTTAATTCAAAAGTCTTGAAATCAAAAATTAGGAAGATTTCTCGTTTTATTTTATTATTTCCTTATAAAATTTATCCAGTTTTGTATTCATTTAGGCAATATGAATATTAAATTTTTAAAATAAAAAAAAGAATCACATAAATAAAAACAATAAGTCTATGATAGAATGAAATTATGTTACATATATCTAACTAACTTTAAGTAAGCTACATAGAAACAAAATATTTCTTCCTGCCTTTGATCTTCAATAACAGAAAAAAATTACCATAAAAATTATCTTCAATACATAAATAATTTTCTGTAAGTTCTTTTGTAAAACAAAAATGCTTGCTTGGGATCAAAATCTCTTTTTACAGAGGAACACAATGCCATAAAAATTTTATGAATTTGTCATAACTAACCTGGAAATTCCATTTTAATAACGTTGGGTTCCATTTTGTAAATATAATGCAGATGAAATAGGAGCCAAAATTTACGTATACACATTCATATTTAAGGTTCAGAAAGTTCTGCTATTATTCATTCTTTTTATAATAAAAAAATATTGAAAATATTTATATTTTAAGAAAACTGCATAATTGTTTTAATATCATTTTTATGATTCAAAATCAGAATAGTTTTATATTATCGTACATCGATTCAGACTATAACATTTAATTTTGTTATGTATATTTCTAAAATCAAATTTTATCCATACTATTACAAATGAAGCGTCAGATAAAAGTAAGCAGTGCAAATTCAATAAAACACTACATCAAAGTCGTATTTCTTTGAGACCCCTACGATCATATTTTAAACATAATTACTCACATAAAATCTTAAAATAAAGTTTCAAAACATTTATAATTTGTATTTTACTCTTATGTCAAAGATATGTTTAAGTATAATTTTAGTCTTTAATTTTATTAATAGTTGTCATTTACTTTCACGATCCTCTTAAGAAAATTTTCCTGACCTGTACCTGAATTCAATATCAACAGGTAGGCTCATATACGACATTTATTACCATCACCCCTACGACTATCACATTATCTAAAACTAGTTTTTATAGGATGCTTTTCAAATCGTTTCGATAAGTTTCAAAAAACAATTTTCGATTGAAAACTTTTTAGGGTCCCAGACAAAACTTTTATCTAATGTCTGTTATCTTCCAATATTATTATTAGAAGTATACTGATTGTGATTTTATTTATAATTCTAAATAACTTTAAAATTATTTATTGACCTTCACGCCCAGAAAAAATAATCCGCATTCATTTTTTTCTCTTTAGTCTTCATCATCTGGATGACATGTAACCGATACCTAGATGGCGGCACCGATTTCAAATTGAAAGGGGTGGAAATGTTTACTTATACAGTGTACAGGGCCCCAAAAATTCTCGTCTTTAAAAAAAAAAAACAAAAAAAAACCCATCAAACCCAAACACTCACGACACAAACATCCCACACCAGCATCCCTCCCCCTACTCACTTCCTCCGAGCATCCTGAGGATGTATACAGACAAATTCGTCCCCAAATAGAACCGACTAAAAAAAAATTCATTAATCTTACGAGAAACAATTATCTTAATCCTCGCTGAGAACGACGATGTCGAAATGAAACTCCGAGATTAAAGAAAACGAAATTCCAAGTACCTGAAATCGCGGTTTCCTTTGATGAGCGGTGAGATAGGGGCACCACTAGAGAATCGCTGCATTTTTAGAAGAGTCCAATGATAAAGAGGACTAGATCGGCGCAATAGAAGAGACTTCGCCACAATCTTTCATGCCTTCACAGCGACGATGAGAACTGCGAGTCGCATAGGGTCGACGTTAGGCATCGATCAGACGAAGGTCCGGAGCGAATCCTGGGATAGAACAGTCTCGGGCGCCCCGGTAAAGGGTACACGAGCATGCGCCCCAACATCTTGTTTTTCTGCGTCCCGGATTGGACGGTGACCTCGTTGCCAGATAGGGAATATCAGAATTCGGGGGATTCAAAATTTATTTAAAGCAACTTTTTTAACTTGGATCCCTTCGATGCGAAGTGAAACGAAAGCGCACGATCTCGTAAACAGGATTAGGATAAAATTTGAAAGGCCATTTATTTCACTTACTTCAAAAATGCCTTGCAGTTATTAATAAAAGCAAATCAATGTGTATTAAAAGTACGAGAGGTACATTTATCCTTTTTCTGGAAAGGAAGGATTATAAATTGTAGAATAAGCTTGCAAATGGATCCAATTTATGGGAATGGAGAAAATTTTAAAATTGCAGCTATTTCATTAAAAGTGAAATACTTGGACATCTGTAAATGGTTTTATATGTTTTGAATGTGGAAAGACAATATTAAGTTCATTTTCAAATTGCTTTATTTTTTAAATACTGAGCATAAATTCCATTTCAGACTTAAAATAATTTTCTTAAGATCACAATTATATTTTGCTCATGACAAGATATGAAAGCTTTCTTGGTATCTTGAAAGCAGAACAAAAGAATTAATATTAATAGACTTTTTGAAAAATATCATTCTTAATGAACAAAGAAATTGGAACTGATAATGAAATGCATATCAAAAATTTTGACAAGATATATTTGTACAACCTTCATAAATTGTTAATCAAATTAATCTTTCGGACTCGAATTGTTTAAATTTTACTTCACTACATATTCCCATTTTCAGATTATAAGATTCAATCGATAATAGAGAAATTTGAAATTGTGCAAGTCATTAAAAAACTATAGTCTATATATTGATAAACTATATATTGATTTTGAAAAGTCTTGTAAAGAAAGAAAGTAAAAGTAAGAAAAGAAAAGTATAACCATACATATATGTAAAGCAACAATGTAAAATCCCACTAAATGGATTAAAAAAATAATCTCATCAAACTTAAGCATAAATAATCAAAATGATCAATTTTCCATGAACTGAAATATCAATTCCGATACAAGATTTGAAAATTTATACCTTATAATCTCGTTTATGGAATAAAGAATAATAAATATAAATAATGCAAAATAATTTAATCTGATCTAAGCATTATCTATAAAACTGTATTGCATTTCATTTTGGTTGTACGGAATCGTAACTTTTGTATTCTATGAGCAAAATAGCAAGAATACTTCAGTTGTACTATATTTTTCGAAAATTATTGTTTAATAAAATTATTATATCTCGTAATCTTTTATCATTAATTTATTTTTATTTTATAAATCTTAAAACTAATTATATAAATTATAAAATTATATTGAAAATGGTTTTTATTTGTAACCTCAATTACAACGAGTATTGTTACAAAAGGTGAAACTTCAAAAAGGATGTAAATTCCTTATGTTCAAAACAGATGTAAATTTATATGGGACCGAAATTTGATTTTTGCTCATTGAGAAGAATTTCAAATTGGGAAATAATAACGTGATAATATTTTATAGTAATAATAGAAGGCAACGAATAATTCCAAAGCTTCAGTCACATACCATATCTTATACTATTTATAAATTTGCCATAAAAGATCCGTACAACATAATGAGAGTGCGTGATTCATATAGCTATACGCAAAAATGTGAAATTTTGGTCGGTTTTTCTTTTTCGCTGATTAAAAGTGCGTGATTCATAAATGTGAACAAAAAAATTATATATGAAAATTTGATGCTCTCCTTGGTTGATCCCACATAAAACAAGCTTAGAAGAAAAACCAAAGTAACAAGTTGTATATTTAATGGTAAAACAAGTTAATTTCTGAGATACGTAATTCCTTGAAAAACATTAACCACTCTTTCAGTAATTTATAATAAAAATTTCATAAAACATCAAAATTATTCCCACTTCCTATAAAGAGAAGTCGTTATTTTCATCGAACTACGTGATATCGTCGTAATTATTTTAGAGAATATTCACTACATAATGTTTTTGAAGTTATTCTCCATTATTGATTTCAAAATTTGTTACTGACTTGAGAGATGAACTCTCTCAGCCATCCCTCTCAAAATGACAATATCGATATTCTAGTAGAAACTGGTGAATTCCCCTTATTACCCCTCTCAAAATTACCAGAATTTCGACATTTTTCGTAGAAGCTCTATGAATTATGCCGATCATTCAAAAACGTTTCTCTACATTATTATCATTAAAATTCAAACTTAATAAAAAAGTACTTGAAACTGCGCAAACACTTTATTAGGCATAAGATATACAAAAAAAACCACTTCAAGAACAATGCTTTTTATTATAGTTTATTATTTGTATTTCATTTTTATTTATTTTTGAAGATTGAAGGTTAATGAATGATTTCGTGATTTGAAGAAAAATACTAAGCATCAGGAAAGAAATATTTCTCTCCAAAAATTTTTCATTCAAATTACAAATTAATCAAATGACATAAAGTGTACAAAGGAAGTGCATTTTCTTCATTTCAGATCTTTTAAATTTAAAAGAAAGGATTAATTATTAATTATGAATGACTACTGAGACCCAGATACTTCTGATGATTGTCCGAATGTCCGTCTACTTTGGCACCCTACAAATTACTATGGTTCAATGCTGAGAAAATATATGATGTAGGAACCTTTCAATTGAATTTTAGGAAAACTGGCAATTAAAACAACTCAAAATTGCATTTGATTTAAAAAGTGACGAAGAACTATTCGGTGTAATGAATTATTATTCAAGCATTTCATACCAAAATTTCTGAAATTTTTAACTTATTTATATTGATATTATAAACTGACAATATTGATTTCAAATACTTTCCAAGAATTTTATCAACAGGAGGATTTGAAAGAAATTTAAAGAGCGTGAGTTTTTAAACATTTATCTATACCGTTGATGATCATTTTTTATTTTAAGAAATGTATATTGTATATAATCACGTATATTGAAAATTAAAACCTTTACTAAGATATCTGTTTATACCAGACATAATAACGCTAACAAATTTGTTAAAAACAATTTATAATTACTTTTTATTATTGGGATTTATATGTCAATCTAATATTTAATCTTTCAGAAACAAATAATGTAATCAGTAATTTGTATTTCAAGCATCCGTTGAAACTTTTCATCATGTGTACCTTTACAGTTGAGATTAAAGTTAATAACCAAAACTACTAATATAAAGGATTACCAAAATTAAAATATTTTAGAGACCATCCATGTACAGATATCCATATTTAGATTGATATTTGTTTTTATTTTAAGATGTCCATATTTAATCTGAATAACAATGTATTTCTAAATTATAAATTTGTTTAAAAAGTGAAAACCGTTTAAATATTCCAAGTATAATCTTTTAGTTTTTATTTCCTTCCTAATTATCCTGGAGCTAGTAAAACTGCATTTTTAATCAAATTACCAGAAGTGAACAGAAGGAATTGACTTACTTCTTTGTGCTGTAGAATTAATTTTACAAACAGCTAATCATCAAGTAAATATGTATATCACAAATTTATAAGTAATAATTACCATATTTGAATAAAATCTGAGATATGCAATCCATTTTCTGTCGTTCACAAAGCCTTCAAGAAACCATTAAATTATTTGAAAGCAGTTGCTCTCCTTTATTTAAGGAGTTTGAATTATTTGGAAGTTTAAAGTCTCCTCTTCAAACCCTTATTTCTATTCTAAGTGCTCTAAAGTTCCCGAAAATGCAGTTGTCATCAAAAATGTTGGAAGTAAGCTGAAAGTTGCTCTCTTGTACAATTTTGATCTATAAATAACGTTTCCTAGTAATCTTTAATGCTGTTCCATTATTTCCGCTTTAGCTACCTAAAGATCTGTAAGACTGCATTTTCAGCAAAATACTAGAAGTGAATTGAAATTGGCTACCCTGTATTACAAAATAGTTTTGTAGGTTTAGAAACACTTAAAGGGAAAGCAAAAAATGTACAAAATTAATTTATAAATAATTAAATGTTCGCATATTTATTTAAAATATCGTATATCCTTCTTAAAAACACTTCAGGAAATTAATGAATTGTTTGAAAGCACTTGTCATTGGTTAGAATGTAGGAGTAAGGAAAAGTTCTCAATAGTGAGTGTGCATGTATGTAACCATGTTTTGCCAGATACTTGGCTGATAGGAAGAGATTTTAACTTCGATTAATTCCACCACGGGTGGCATAATTTTCATACGAAGAAGAAACGACACAGGACTAAAAGAGACCGGCATTTTTCTCTTCAGTGATTTTACGGTTAAATTCGGATTCAGATTTCTTTTCTAATTGAAGATTTAGGCAAGGGAATCTTGGGTATTATTGAAAAATATGTATAAATGCTAGGGATTTTTATCCCTGATGTGGGAACCGCGGAATCAACAGTTTTATTTAGTGCGTGTTAGGATGAATTAAATAAAAAGTGGAAACTGGTTCAGTAAATAAGAGAACATTTTAGAATGGATGAATTTTTTTTATAATATATGAATTTAAAATGGGCTCATTTAAAATAACAATTAGGAAATTAATTAATATTTAAATTAGATTTTAAAATATCATTACACTCACATTTATATGTCTAACTCATGTTCATCATTTTCCTTTCAGAAATAAAAATAAACAAATTAATTTTATCTCATGTTATTTATACAGCATCAAAGCTTATCGTTGATTTGATAATATATTTTTTCATTTCTTAATGATTAATCCTAAATTCTCGTCAAAAGTATAGAACAGAGCAGAAACTTGTTGTCTTGTATTTCAGACTTCATTTTGGTAGTATGAAATGATCTAGTCATGAAAAGAAATGCACAGCATTAATTTATAAATAAGCATTTAATTCATAAATAAAGTAATGTCAATAATTTATTTCACACAGCTTTCACGAAACCACTGAGTTATTTAAAAACAATTTTTCTTATTGTATCCAGCAAAAGCTTCAAAACAGTATTTCATCCTTTCTCCTCTATCATTTTTCCTTCCAGAAATAAAATAAATCATTTTATCCCTTGACACTTCGACAGTTCCAAAGCTTACAGCTGACTTGATAATATTTAGTCAGTTACTTAACAAGAAGAGATCACAGTATTACTCCTCCGACTGAGGCAAAGAGGTGACGATTATAGGTGGAAATAGATACAGGAAATACATTTTTGATGACCTAGTTCATCTTCGATCATAGAAAAAAGGAGCGTTACAAAAGATTGAACTTTACAGATGGCTAATTCATTCAGTCAGGGGACCACATTTCGATTCAGTTACTTACTAGAAGAAAAAGTATTGTTAATTTTACGCGTATCCAGCATTTTTTTTTTTTTTTTTGCTGGAAAGAAAAAAAAAGAAAAGAAATGTGACAATAATTGGGTTCTGTGTCGTAAGTGTTACTAGATACATAAACATATTAATTTGTCTTTACTTGAAAATTAAATGAAGCCTTCTTATAACAATTTTATTTTACTTATTGCAGGTTTGCAATCATGATATTTTATATTCAAGTTTTTGTATACTTCTATAGTCTTCATTTTAGCCCAATTAACTACAAATCAGCCAGCATTATGTTAAAAAATTCAACTTGAAAAATTGTAGTTCTTCATAATTTGAGAAAATTTATTAAACTTCATCAAAATATTTTCCAAATTTTATCAAACAATACATTAACTTTCAAAGCTCAAACTATCTTGGATTTTCTAAATCAAAATGAAAGAAATTTTTTTTTAACTCAATAATACTTTATCCTAGTTTGTCAAACATTGTTAAAAGTGGGAAGTATTTTGTAAGTTTAAGAAAAAATGCAAAAAGAACTATATCTACCTTTTGTTCCTGATCATGAGCTCTACCATAGACTAATCTTCTGTATATATCCATTTTTTCTTTTGTTTATTTATATTTTTCTCTTTGCTTTTTTTTTCTTTTTCCAAACTACCTGTTTTTTGTAAATTTTATTATTTACCAATTATGTTTCAGTGATATGGTTACTGTAGAATACTACACAGGCTCTCCTGCTTAAGCCATTTAGACCTTCTCCACTTTCTTTTTATGCCTGTACTTTTCTTTGGTTGTTTTAAGTTAGGGTTGCTATTTTTAGTACACAAGCGTATGAGAGATTTTTTTTAATAGCTAGTCATTAGATAGCTATTTAAATTCTATTTTTTAATTTTAGTTATGAGCTTTTTACCAATGTGACGCCACTTTTAGCACATACCTAATCATCCTCAGAACACTTCTAGAGTTTCCAAATACAAAATACTTATGAGCTATTGACGGCAACACATTATTTCTGTATTTTCAGATTTTAATTATCTATTAGTCAAATGATTTGATTAAATTTGAGATCCATATAAGTGATGCTACTTGATAGAAGGCTCTGAATAATTAATTTCTAAATTCCATAAATATTATAACAAGGAATTTTAAAGCAAAGCTTTCAAAATGGAAAATGATTATAATTAAAAAATTATGGTTTTTAGTACATTAATAAAAAATGTGTTTTTAACAAAAACAGCATATTAGTTAAATAAAAAATTGATTTCTCCGGGGAAACGTCATCTAAAAATTAATTTGAGAAACATTAATATTTATAGTATTTTTAGTCATGAATTATTAAATATATTAAAGACTAAACATTAGAAAACACTAAAAAAAGGGCTTCAAAGATGTTTCATTAATGTAGTAAAAAAATTAAAAATTGGAGTTTCATTGAGAATCGAGCAATATTTTAAAGAAGGTTATAAAGAAAAAGAAAAAAAGTCTTGGATATTCCTTAAATATTAAAGTATATCCTAGATGTGATTAAAATTTTAACTTGGAGTAATTGAATTGCAATTTCAAACTTTTACGGCTTTGTTTTGGCATCCATACTTTTTATTTTAAGTTAATTAAATACTTAATTACCATCCATACTTTTTATTTTAAGTTAATTAAAGTGAGAAATAAAGGATATTATAAAAAGATAAGTATTAAACAATCTATTTCTTAAAATAATTGTATTTCAAATGCGTACAAGTATATTTTCTGAAATCTATTTTATATTAATAGATGACAATTTTCTTCACTATGAAATTTTATGAAAATGCTTAAAAAAAGACTAGCTTTTATTCAGTGGCTTGCATATGTGCAGAGTTAGGTGTTCACATTCGATTACTGGATAGTACTTTGAGATTTTGTATCTTTTTTTCAAAATGAAAAATCTCTGAATGAATGTTTTTAGGGAATAATTTTACAATGAATATTTTGAAAATGAATGTTTTTATAAATAACAATGAATTTTATAAATCTATTTCACTCAATGAATGTTAGTCAATATTTTTAGGAATAAAAGGGGGAATATTTTCAGAAATAAAGGCTAAAAACATTTTTCGAAATAAAGGCTAAAAATGGGAAAAAAATAACTCAAATTAGAATGTGTGTTAAAATGTGTTAAAGTGTTAAATTAAGGTGTTAAAAAAGAATTATTGTTTTATCTGGAAAGCATAAAAGTTAAAACAAAAATCGAAAAGAGTGATTTGCAGAAAATGACAGTAGAAAATCATAAATTACAGTAAATATTATAAGAAACAAAAACATCCAAAGAACTCATTATATAAAAATTAAAATACATCATAAATGTGATTCCTTTTCTTAGGTATTTAAAACTTGTTAAAAGCTCTGCTATCGATACTGCTTCAAAAACGCTTCCCTGTTTATTTTTATTAAATATATTTATTATTTATTTCATATAAATTTTTAAGGTTCAGGTACTTATTAAGAAAATGCACATGACATTTTTATTGGGACACTTCTTCATGTGAAAAATAAAAATGCAGTTCACTGGAAAAGTTTGCAGAAAGCAATATACACTGATGGGAAAAAAAATCCCAACCCAAGAAAAAACCATTGTACAGTAATGAAATTTTAGGAATACATTTGTCTAGGTAACATATTTAATTGGTTAAAGTTTCAAGATCACAGGTAGAGCCATTGGCGAGAAGAGCCATTTCAAATGTGAAATGTTGGTACATTAGTAACCGGTGTAACCACCAGAATTTTGAATGCAAGCATGCAAACGTGCATGCATTGTGTCGTACAGGTGTCGGATATCAGTTTGCGGGATGGAGTTCCATGCCTGTTGCAATTGGGCGGTCAATGCAGGGACGGTTAATGCTGGTTGTGGATTGTGGATGACGCTGGAGTTGTCGTCCAATGATGTCCCATACGTGCTCGATTGGAGAAAGATATGGTGATCTAGCAAGCCAAGGCAACATGTAGACACTCTGTAGAGCATTTTGGGTAACAACAGCGGTATGAGGGCAAGTGTTATCCTGTTGGAAAACACCCCCTTGAATGCTGTTCATGAATGGCAGCACAACAGGTTGTATCCCTAGACTGACGTACAAATTTGCAGTCAGGGTGCGTGGGATAACCACGAGAGTGCTCCTCCTGTCATACGAAATTGATCCCCAAACCATAACTCCAGGAGTAGGCCCTGTGTGTCTAGGCCGCAGACAGGTCACTAGCAGGCGTTCACCTGACCTCCTTCTAAACAAAAAACGGCTATCACTGCGACCAAGGCAGAACCGGCTTTCTTCAGAAAACACAACAGATCTCCACTCCGTCCACCAATGAGCTATAGCTTGACACCACTCACGTCGCAAACGGCAGTGGTTTGGAGTCAGTGGAATGCACTGTACAGGGCGTCTGGCTCGGAGCTGTCCTTGAAGTAACCAGTTTGTAACAGTTCGTTGTGTCTCTGTGGTGCCAACTGCAGCTCGAATTTCAGCTGCAGACGCAGTACGATTAGCCACAGCCATAGGCCGAATACGACGGTCTTCCCTCTCAGTAGTGCCAGGTGGCCGCTTGGAACCTGGTCTTCTTGAGGCAGTACCTTCCCTTGACCACTGCCGATAATACTCATGCACAGTGGATACATTCCTGCCAAGTCTTCAGCAACATCGCGGATAGAAAACCCACCTTCTCGTAGCCCTACAATACGACCTCGTTCAAACTCAGTGAGCTGTTGATAATGGCTTCTTCGTCTTCTCAGAGGCATCCTTGACTAACATTAACCCACTACGTCAAATCTCAACTGTAAATAACGATCACGAACCTTACAGCGCTTATTTAAAGCAAACCTCATTTGCATGTTCATAGTGTCGCTACTAGCGCCACACTTACGGGCGTAGCTCGAAATTTGAATCGACGTCATCTTTCAGATGTATAAACACGCCTACCAAATTTTGTTTATCTAGCACAGCTCCTTCCTAGTGTTGGGATTTTTTTTCCATCAGTGTATTACACACAGTCTGTTCTACTTTAGACGCTTAAATTTTCTTTTCTTGTCTAAATAGAGAAATCTGATTTTCAAAAATTCGAAGAAGTTATAAATTTTTTCGAAATTAATAGTAATTTGTTACTCATTAATCTTAAATAGCATTTTGCCTCATAATTATATGTATAAAAGATATCCTGCGTCTTTGACGATAAGTCCTAACTAATAAATAACTTTCATTCCAGTGTTCACGGATGATTCAAAGTGCTCTTCTCATTCTTCATTTGCTTGAGTTTTTGTCAATTCCGTAATCTCATTCGTACTTCATCCATCATGTTCGGTTTTTACTTTAGAAACTTTTGTTATCTTTTAGGCATTGTCACAAATTTCTAATGGTCTATGTGACTTATGATGGACCATATGTTTGCATATACCTTGTGGTTGGCGCAGCATAATCTGAAATGGTTTTAGCGCCAGTAAACTCCATCAAACTGAAACCCAAATTATAAAAAATTTCTAAAAATAATTCATTTTTTCTTTTCAAATATTCTTTTGTCATGTGAGGCAAACGTTAAAAAAAGCTCCCCAACCTTTTCAATTCTTTCATTTCCCTTATATATTTTTTTGTTGTTTTCTCAAGATACCATGCAAAAAATTTTCATGCCTGTAAAAGTGCGAAATAATCTCGCATATAATACCAAACTTTCTTTTCCAATTAGAAATGGTTCCTAATATATATGGACAAACAAAAAGTGCATAATAAATTATCTTAACACCACCCCCAACAAAAAACACTTTTTGACTTTTTTTTAAAAATTCTATGAAAAAAAGTCGAGTAGGACAACAGTAGTTGGATAATCAGAACTTATTTTAGTCACTTAGTGAAATGAATAAAATGTAGCTACATGAATGTAGCGAAATACGGCTTGTAAATAAATGCCATTTTTATCAGGGAGGGATTTCCAGATAGGTAAATTAGGCAGCTACATGCGCTTGCTAGACTCGGAGGGAGTCACTAGTAAGTCGAATTAAAATGCTTTCCTTTTCCGATTGCCAAATAAATAAGTTTATCGATAATGCAAATACTTAAATAATGAATATTAGAGAAAATTAACACTTTAGCAAATATAGTTAATCCTATTTATACATGTCTCATTAGACACAATTATTAAATACTAGCCGCTTTTGGCGACCAGCTGGTTCGCCATGAGTAATGCGTTCTAAAAATTTCAATTGAATCACATATTCATTAGCCTTGAAGTAATGCCGGGCATTGATTGGCCAGAAATTAAAAATGGTTTTTTTCCGTGATATTGCCAAAATATTAAATATGTTTTTTTTTAAAAAAAGCGAAAAAGGAAAAAAAAATATTGAATAAATGATTTAAATGTTGCAAACGATTATAGAAAACTTGGCTTTCATTTATTTTTTTTAAAACTATCACATTTTATAATGGAAAAAAATTATGGAATTAATGATACAGATATTGCAAACGATTATATAATATGTCACAGTCGGGAGTTTAATGCATATCCTGTCTAAATTCAATCAGGTTTACTATAAATAAAGAATATTTGTTGAATAAATGATTTAGATATTGCAAAAGATTATAGAAACCACTGCTTTGCATTTATTTTTGTAGAAAATATCACATTTTATGTTTCTTTTATTATATCCAGTCAGTGCTAAAAGTATCATTTCTTTAGACTTGATTTACGATGAAAGTTTTGTTTTTATTTGAACTTCCGTCATTGTTTTCTTTTATTTTATCCAGTCACGTGCTCAAAAAAAATGGTTAAAATATTTCTTTAAAGATTCGTTAAAAATAGAGGCTTAAGTTATACATTAAAACGATGATACCATTAGAAAGCTAATTTTTTAATCTTTAAATTGATGTTAAAATCATGTTTGTGCGATAATATTTTCGGAAGTTATAGCGGAAAAACGTCGAAATTTCGCTTAAATTTTAATTAATTCAAATTCTAATTAAAAATTCGAAAAAGGGCTCCGAGGTGCACATTCCCAACCTCCAAGGTACACATGTACCAAATTTGGTAGCTGTAGGTCCAACGGTCTGGCCTGTAGAGCGCCAACACACACACACACACACACACATTGAGCTTTATTATAGGTATAGATTTATAAACACGTTTCCTTTGTTTTGATACAAATATGTGCGATCATGGATCAGTATGGGTCACAGCTATAAATTAAAAATAAATGTATGTTCACAAGATTAATAAAATAAAAATTTAACCTAAAATAAAGCATTTATATATTACAAATGCGTTGAAATTTGAAACTAAAATAACCAGTTTACATTAGGGTGTTCCAAAAGTTTCTTTCTTGTCGCGCTATAAATGGCCTTATCTGGCTCTGCTTGCTCAAACAGGTAGGTTTATCTATTAGCTGTCTATGCCATCGGATTCAGTAGCCACAATGTTTCAACTGACGCGAAGCAGGGATTACACCTCAAAAAATTTCTTTTATAAATTTGGTTGGATTAGAACAGCGTAATTTTCTACGAGATTCTTCCTCAAGATGAAACAATAAATTCTACAAAATACTCTCCTTAAATGGATCAACTGAAAGCTGCCATAGCAGAAAACAGCCAGAATTAATATACCGACGAGGATTGTTTTCATCCTGACAACACAAAATTACATATTACATTAGTCGTAAGAGAGAAGCTCTTACAGTTTGTTTCAGATGTTTTACCGCATCCTACATATTCTCCAGATCTCGCTCCATCTGATTATTACTTTTTTCTGTCTTTAAAACTCATCTTCACGATAAGTGTTTTAAATCCCTCTGTAAAATAAAAATGCACCTCGGGTACTATTTCTTGTCCAAAACAAACAATTTTGGAAAGAATTAATAACGAGGCTTCCTGTGAGATGGAAGAAGTTAAAAGAGCAAAAGAATTCTCATATAATAAAATAATATCTAAAACAGAAAATATTTTGGATTCATTTCATATTAGGAAAATAGAAGAAACTTATAGGACCCCCTAATACGAAGAAGTGATTCACAATTTGCGTTTCCTAAGGCCCCAAAATACAAAAATTCCCCACGGATTTTCATAAAACGACAAAATGAAAGTAATACACAAACCAGAGGTTACCTTAAAAACACATTATAAAACTTAGATGCAACAAAGCCATTAGAGAACCAAGCGACAAAATTGTGACGATTATAACATTTCTCCTTGCTGTATAACATTTCGTAACTAGAAAGTAAAGATTTTTATTTTCTGACATAAAGAAGCCTTGAAAATATTTGATATAAAATATTTGTTTACCTGCTAAGTAACAAAAAAAATCTTTTATACTTTAAGTTCGAATTTATTTTCTCTGGTATTAAAATTTCTAAAACCAGTTGATTATCATATTATTCATGAGATGAAAATGCATCATAATATCTTAAATGATGGCATTATATCATCCCTCGAGGGTGTAAAATAATTTAAATTTCAAAGACTACAATCTACTGTGTAAAAAGGTTTTGAGTTTCAAAAAAATAGACTTGCGGAATATTATTTTCTTTTGAATATTTATTCTGTGTATGATAAAGTATTACAAGTTTTATGTATTTTCTTACTGACACTTAGATCCTTTATGACACATCAAGCAATTATTTTATAATCGAGAGCTGCAAAACTTTTGAAAAATAAAATAAATTTTTTAAAATGAATTTCTACTTACTTGTGGATTTCTAAATTACTTTAATTTCTGGTGCTTTGAACCAGTTATTTTCTTTTAATTCTCTGTTTTGCTGATTCTATCTTCTTATTTATATGTGTGAATTCTTGCGCTCCCCCCTTTTTAGCAAATTCCAGTAATGCTGTTATATAGAATCAGTGAAAGTAATTGGGAACTTAAGAATTGAACTGATTTGAGTTATTGGAAAAGTTAATTGAATAAAGTTTCAGTAATTTGTGAATTATGTGCCTTTTTCTTTAAGGCATATAAAAGATAAGCATATTCTGTCAAATTTTGTAACGTTTGTTTACTTCAGTTGCTGTGTCTGTAGCATTTAGCTTCTTGGATCTATAAGATATCACGCTTATGGCTAACAAGTAATTTTCAATTTTGGATATTTTGCTGAAAAATAGAAAAGTTATCTATTAACCATGGCAATTTTCGTCGAAGGGCAATTAAGATTACATTTGAATCTGACTTGAACCAATTTGTTCTTCTCAATTTTGGAAATAGAGAAAGTAATATCTCGAATTATCCATGACCGATTTTTCACAAATATGCAATTTTTTATTCATCATGTTGAAGTTACCGGAATGAATGACCATTATTTATTCGTTTAAGAAATTATTGGAGTTGACAGTGATGAGTTAAAGGCGACAGACTTGATGACCGATAATATAATTAATTTAAAATTTGTTTGGGTGGTGAATGACTTTCTACAATTGCAGATAGTTGCATGAATGTAATAATTCCAGATCCTACCTCTGAGTAGATTCTTTTAGGCAGATTAAATGGTAGAAAGAAATTAGATTAATTAGAGAAAGAATTCTACTTGAAATAGAAAGCTCTATATTCTATTACTAAATTGAACTACTAACCCTTATTTTATTTTAAAGTAATTTTCTAAATATTATATATTTATTTCTCATGCTTCATAATATTTAGTCATTCCTATTTTATAACGATTTACTTCTCGACAGTTCGTAACAAAATCAGGGATAGAATGATCATAAATTACTCCTAATTGAAGATACTAATTAAGACAATTTATTTACAATAATCCATGACGTTGACTTATTTCTATAAAAAAAAGTAAAAATGTTTCTAATTTTTAAGGTCAAATTTCGAAATCTTGTACGGTTTCTACAAGAGAACGAGGAATTGATGTTTCCGGACCCAAGTCCTGTATAAATTTTCGTTTTGTATCTCAACCAAGCTCTTCTCCCGAATACATTAACTTCAATAAATTTCATCTACTTATACTTCCTACCGATCATCCCCTTCATCTTCATAATATTGTATATAGTTACTTTTTCTGTACTCCGTATATGTACTATTTTTTTAATAAATATTCCACGTATATCCTTTCAACAAACAGGGAGACACATATATTATAGACTTATTTTCCTTCTCATAATATTGTTTTAAATCGAAGAAAATAACTTCCTCAAAATTCACTCCCAATCAACTAATTGACATAACATTTTTTTTTTTCATTCTAATAGGCACCAAACGGTTGATATATCTATACTATTAGATACTTTAAATTCGAATACTTTAGAAATGATTTTTTGTTATATTTTATATTTATAAATGTACTGCTGAAAAAGTCATTAAATCCAAATTTTTATACTGTTCACTATCCTATTAGTCATTTAATACGATTATATCGAAGTTGTAATATTTTAAACAAAATAAAACTGTTTTGGAATTAAAACTGGACGAGTTACGAAACTATCAGTCTCGCCATTTTTAAAAGTCAAGAGGCTCTTCACAGAAATACAGTAATTTTATTAGTGGATCTTGCTCGAAGTGGCTGTTGTAATAACTTAAAATCTTCAAAAATAACGACATTCAAAACTTCATTATTCCTTCAGTTTTAATTGCAAAAGAGTAGAACTTTTAAAAAAAATAATATTAATGTATTGATCTGGAGAATTATGCATGAATTTGATTTCAACTGCCCGTTTATTGATTCAAGCAGAATAAAACATAAATTTTCACATAATTTAAAATATTTTTCTAAATGGAAGTATATGCCTGTCTTTATTCATTTAGAAATTATATGAATACCAAGTATATATCCTTTCTTCCAACTTATTAGTTATTACAGATAAATTTAAAGTTTTGTATAAAAATAGACGATTTAAAAATATAAGGTTCAATATCCAAAGAAATCCAGAAATAACTAATAACTTGGGATCATTGACACTACGTAGTCTTCCATCTTTCAAAACGCATGTATATAGACAGCATAATATGTATTTTTTTAATACCAATCAGTTTAAAAAGGAACCAATGTATTTTTAATTTGCGAGCTGCTTTCATAAATCAACACTTTCTTTACTTTTAATAACAAAAAACCAGTTTCACAAATGCCAGGCTTTATTTTTAAAGCTGAATAAAGAGATTTTTTCGACTAAATTTATCCGTCCATTTTATGCTAAAATAGACTTAATGGCATTTAGTTGATTTTTTCGCTGCTCGAAATATGCGAGATTTTTACACGGTGTCATTAATTTGGACTGTCTCTTCAATATGTCATTCACGTAAAATTGATCCGTTAATATAATTTTGAACAATGCATAATTTCCAAACACGCTTTTTCACATTTCTGTAACTTTACATTAGTATAAGGGATGCTAAATCAATGAAAATATTTACAATTTTCTCTGACTATTCCTTTATATGATAAACTTTCATTTTCTGATTTATTTTTGTAGGTCAACGAGGTTTTAAAGGTCCTTCTTTTCAAGTTCTCATATAAGAAATATAGTAAAGAGGAAGTAATACAATGCTAAAAAAAATTCTATACCCAGATTTTAATAAATTTCATTACTTTAGAATTTTCCGAATTCGAAAACCCTTTCTCTCGAAGAATATCTGTCTTTCCATAAACACGCTCAATCAAAAAAGAAATAAAAGGAACGAAGTTAGACAAGTGAAATTTTATATAACGCGTTACACCAAAACTATAGATTTCTATCAAATTTAAGACAAAAATTCCTCCAGAGGACGCTTTCTGCTTTTCATCTTGCTCATATGAACACGATTATTCAATCAATGATAATATTGACTTTTTAGTAAACTGAAACAATATAGTATTTCCATTTCATTTCTACTATTGCCCTCTTCTGCAACCCGGGAACATATTGCAGAAGTAAGGTGGGAAATGAACCAGAAAGCCCTCGAAGATTACAGCTGAGTGAAATGTGAGTGCCCTCTTTCCTGACTTGCACGCGCAATGATGCAGGATAGCGTGTTGTGTGGTTTTTAATATATGGAAGGAAACCGAGCATGTATTTTGGACACCTTCTTTTCCAACGATTCGATCCAAAATTTAACGCCATTCGCCCAACGTGTAGTCCACAAAATATTATACCAAAATGAGTGAATGGGAAAGGAATTGAAAAATACAAGATCACGGCTGTCTGAAGCTTGAGATATCCGTTCCCTGATTATACATTAGTAGTGACGTGGGAGGACTCGGTATATGCTTTTTACTATAAAGAAGAAATCTGAGCATGCATTTTGACCACGTTTTTTCCAACCGATTCAGTCCAAAATTGCCTACCTAATTTCATCCATATAACTCGGTACTTTTGTTTCGGGTTCACATATATGCGAAAAGACAGCCAAACTTACCTGTAACAATTTCGCCCGAACTTTGATTGGAGTCTTCAAATTTAGTGTGATGATTAAATACCGAATTTCAACTTACATTCTCATTGCATTTGTGAGTAAATCTCTAATCATTAAACTCCAGTTAAACTCTGACTAAAAAACATTTCCGTCTATCAGTTTATGAATAATGAGATTTTCTCAATGGGTTTATGAATAACATCAAGCTCACTGGATAAAACGTGCAGTTTTCCTCCTCTTGTTGCACAGCTATGTCATAGCTTAATCAACTAAGTCACTAATAAATAAAATTAACAACTTATTTTCTGGACAATAGCTAGCAAACTTTACCTAACAAAAAAATTATATTATGAGGTGCATTTTACATTAGCAAACTATCATCATTTTTTTTTTCTGATCATTTGTATTACAGCGTTAAGCTAGAGTTAGATTTGGTATCTGATAAATGGAAATATTTCAATTGTATGGCTTTCTTTAATATTTTATTTCCACAATGTAAAGTGTCCCATATTGCTGCATAAAGCAATTCTTCAGGCTTAGAAGATCAAAAATGTCCAAAGAACCATCCCTTTACGACCAAAAGTTTTCCAGAAAGCCAATTTTAAAATTCCTTCTTTAGAAACATAAAGACGTCAAATTAAATAAGAATGTTTAAAAACAGGTTCCTTATTAAATTCGACAAAGATTCTCAGTCAACTCTATCTCCTTCAGCAACTTTTAATTTAGCCTCTTTCCCTAGAGTGTCTTGTACAAAAACTCTTAATACCCCTTATGAATCCCGTCGCTTCTTTAATATCAGTCTTATTATATTGTGTTCCTCCACCTGAGCTCTCATTTTTCTGCTGCTGATGTCAAAAAGTGGTGTGAGTTTTTTTAAGGTGTTCGAAAGCATACTTTAAAATAAATGCTGTGCTTCGATATATGATGTGGAGGAGAATTTTTTTTCTCTCTCTACGAGGCATGTATGGGATAAATTAACAAATAACACATCTTTACAGTTCAGAAAATCCCAATCTAGCATAAAAGAAAATATGTGATTCATTTAAAAAAAATAATTCAGAAACGCAATTATGAACTGAAAATCAATAAAATATTCTGAAAAATTACGAATACTTTTTTTAAATTAGCTGTCACATAAATATGAAAATATTGCAAAATAAATTTGTATCAGTTTTAGCAAATAAATAATTTTCCACTAATTTTAAATTTATTCAAACGAAATTCCAAAATATTTTAAATTACATTTCTTCTTATTTTTTGTTAGAAATAAATAACAAAAAATCGTTAAATTTCTTTAAATCAGCGCTATTATTGTTTTGTCCTTATCCTTGAACATTTTGTTAATATTTCACATCAATAGAAATAGCGAGAGATGGTAGGAAGAGATTTAAAACATTGAAGTTATAGACATTCAAATATATTTTAAGTTTTAATTCTAAAAATCCATGGTATTCTGTATATCATAACCTGGCTTTGATAAATTTGCGAATGTGAATTAAGAATTCTGTAATGTCAGATTAGTGTATTTTGATAAGTTCGAAGACAGACCTGAATTAAATCCTGCCAAATTAGATCCTGCATTGCTGCTTCATAATATTAAATTTGCCAATAATACTGTGTAGAGAAGTCGGGAAAAATTAGCTGAATCAACGCAATCGTATTTGTTACAGTCCCATCCTTTCTCCACAACCCACTCTCCTTTATCAGTAAATGCACTCGTCTATTTAAAGTAAATCAACCTGAACTCGTCAGAGCCACTCTATAATAACCCATGCCATACTTTTCATAAGATTTATTTTATTATGCTGTAATCTGAAATTAGAATAAGGTTTTAAAGATTTTCGCTTATTTTCCTTATATTCATGTTTTGTGCTGCAACATTCATGTATGTTAATACTTGATGAAAAATAAAATGTCGAATAATAAATATAAAATATGAATCTTTCATTGTCAACATTTTATTATTTCGCGATTTTCAGTATCTAGATAAAATAGAAATTTAAGATTCTTTTAAAAAACTTTGTGTAATAATTTCCTGCTACCTCTTGTATCACATTTCTATCACACCCCTCATTCTGCACCTTCTTTCAGCAAAACATCCAAAACAGATTATTCTGTCATGGCTTAAGACATAAATAACTACAACTCTAAATCAATACAGAATGGGAAATGTTGATTCTGTTTTAACTCTGTTTCCAACAGGCTGAGCCTTCCTAAATATCGTAAGCTGTAAAAAAAAATCACTTCTCAGTAGTATTGAAATAAAGTAGCAACCTGTTTTGACTATGATAAATTGAAAGTATAAATAATATAGATAATTTACGAAGTCCTCATAATCCGTATAGATCACTTACGAGATCCTCACGATCATTCTTTTAAATGTTATTTATGTAGACTTTTTTTTAATTGGACGTTAGCAATAATCACAAGTAGAGGAGCCAGGTACTAGTTGTAATAAGGGTAAATTGTAACACGCACACTAAGCCTTGATTTTTAAATTTTTTTGAATCAGTATGTTTGGTAAATGTTATTTTTATGATGGAACCTATCACTTTAGCACAGTTATTGCTCAGCCGAAAAAAGTACAGAGAAGTTTTGAGCTCGTCTTCTGTTTTGGTAAGAGAATGAAGTAAATTTTGATTTAAACTAAGATAGTTCATCGTTTTAAAAATATTTTTTTATTTACTTTGCCTGTACATTCTTTAGGCTTTTTTAGTTTTCTACTTTTGATATTCAAAATGTTGTTTTTTTTTATAAATCAGCAAAAATATCTGAAATTATTCGATGGGTAAGTTGTAACATATAAATTGCGAGATTATTTTGTGTTTGATTCATGCAGTTAGCATTCTGCTTTAAATATCAACAAATACCTTCAAAGATAATATCTCTAAGGGTAAATTCCTTTAATATAAATAATAATAATTTAAATATTAAAAAAATTTAAATTCCTAATTTGCCCACCCTGTAAAAAAACAATGAGAAACGAATATTACGATCTGTTTATGAGAATCGAAAACAAGAAGAAAGAATTCTGCAAAAGAAAAAAGAAAGAAAATGGGTGACGAAGAAAATCTTAAACCAATATTCAGATTCTAAAAAAAAATTGCAGAGATGCATGCAGTAACTTTGACAGTATATTATTTTATAGTCAATTATATAATCAATCGCACAGTGTCGAACAGCGACCAGATTGTAAAAACGGTGCATGAATAGACACAACTTTATTCCTCTTTCACGCTTCCCCTGGACAGGAAGACATTCAGCCCCGAAATGGCATTTTTCCGTGAAATTGGAGTTCAAACCAAGAGCATTCCGACATTCAGGCGAAATTACCAAAAGACCACTGTAGCCTACAAATCTTGTGAAGAAAAATGGGTTCAAAGTTTAATTTCAGAAATAAGAGCACGAAATGTTTACAATAGAGAGCTGTCTATCAATCGCTTGGGTTAACTGCAATTCTGACAGCAGATTTTCTTTTGATTTTCTAAAGAATTTTACTTTTATTTTATTGTAAACTGCGTCATATAATCTATTACTATTATGCCAAGTGATAATAATTACGAAATGTGTGTATATTAATTGATAAAAGAATGGTCAAATCAAAATAATTTTGAATATTTTTGGTTTTTGTTGCAGCTTGCATCACGTCTGTTAGAATTTACCCCATATGCAGAGCAAATTGTAACAGTCGGGAAACTTTGAAAAAATATTTTGTGTGCTAAACTTAACAAACGTTTTGGATGCTTTTTGTGCATCACATAAATGAATGGTTAAGCTATAACACAAAATAGCCATAATCATGAAATCTCAAATACATTAAAAAGTATGAGCATTTTTCTAAAAATTGTTACTACTGACCCCTTTCTTCCTTACTCGATAAAGAGCAAATTCATAACAAAATTCACTATCGAACACATTACATAATGAAAAGAATCAACTGATGTTAATATTTAGAGCTTCTCAATAACGATAAGGCAAATTTTTTTGTCAGATATATTTATTTTCTCTTTAGAGATGGTATAAGACTTCAGAAAAATATGTATACAAACTTATAATAAGCTGTACTAAAGTTAAAAAGTAACTATGAATATAACTAAAGAAAACTTTCATTAACTTCTTATATAACATGATATATCCACCTAATTACCTTTAGCATAGACTGACTTATTTCGATACTTCAGTAGAAAGTGGGTAGCTTCAATGTATAAATTCCTGCGCTGCTGACGGATCCAGTTTTCTAGGATACCATCCTCTTCCCAGTCCCAGGTGCTTATTGATTTTTCAGTCATCTTTTTAAAGGACAGAAGATATGGGAATCACATGGCGACGAGGGTATTGCAACTGTCTTGAGGTTATGTGATGATGTCCCATTAAAATTTTGATAACAATTCGATATAATAGGTTCTCCTAGCCACATACCGTCTAGTACTCTCCTAAAGCAATAATATTTCTTTCGAGAGCACCCTGGCCCTTGTTTTTGATAGTTAGTATATTACCAAACGATACAATATTATACGTTTTATCTGATTATCGTATTTTGATGAGTCAATACTCCTTTTCGTCGAAAAAGAGACTTGGCATCACATTTTTGGTCTTTGTGGTACAATTTTATTTATTTTGTATTGACTTGGAAAACTGGGATATCAACACTTCATGCTCCATCAACAAACACATTAACTCATTATGATTAGATACAACACCGATACAGCAAAAATCTCTTTTCCCTTTGAACTCATTTTACATGATATTAAACAAACCTTGAATTGTATTAAGAACTGAAAATAGGGGGGTATCATTACATTTTCTAAATCTTTCTTGTTTTATTTGAAGAAATTTTCCCAATTAAATGAAAAATCACAATTAATGAAAAATTAATAAAATTCTAAAGAATGCTAACACATTTTAAAAATTATAATTTGTAGCTTAATTTGGATGTAAATATATAGTAATATTAAACCTAGACATAAAGGCACGGGATAATATGAACTAATAAACTTTACTTACACTTAAATCAAAACTATAAATTAAAAACGAATCGAACAAACAGTGAACAACTAACTGAAGGAAAATGCATTGCTAAATACTTAATATTTTAAAATTCCTGAAAAAAAATAATTAAAAAAAATCCCGTCTAACTGTCCTACGAAATGAGAATATAATAAATCCCCATAATAAAAATTGCAGACCTCAGTTCATTGATCTTTGCTATAATCTAACATCTAAAAATGCAAATAAAACGCAAGCTTATGATCTCATAACTAATTTTTATCCAGGCTTAGCTTCGTTCACACACAAAAAAATATCTATCTGAATTGCTACATGTCAAAACAGTTTCTCACCGACAGGGATGTTTTTAAACTCTGTTCAGGGGGTTACGATTGGTGCATGGAGAATATATAATATTGATTCATGATTTTTAAGACCGATCATGATATGTCTTAAAAGAGTTTTGACCATCTTAAAAGTTTACAACACAGGAAAAGTATATATATGTACAACTAAAAATTATGGAATTAGTTTCGGGTTTGTTTTTAAGTGAAGTAATCTACGTTATTGCAATCGCAACTTAACACTTTCTTTTCGTTTAAACGAAGGGAATGCCAAATTTAAACGAAAAAGTGAAACAATTCAAACAACTTTCATGCGAAATGTCACTAAAATTTATTTTCATGAGTGGTTTACGTGAAATAAATTTAAATGGTTAATTAGCATAATTTCTCAAAATGAGTTATATTTTATTCATAATTTTATATTTTTCCTGGAATTACTCGCATGATTGCATTTAGGGGATGTTTTGTGCATTTGCCTACTTATTCAATCTTGTTTCAGCTTTCAAACAAGTTAAAAATTCTCCATAGTTCAAGGCAGGAAAAAAAAATTTTTTTGAAGAGAAAAGAAGAGAAATATTGAAAAAAATCTACTCTAAGTTTCGAAAAATTTCTCGCAAAAGATTTAGAAGTTACAGTCAGGAAAACTGAAAACTCCGACAAAGCTACAGGCAGAAAGAAATTGAAAAAAAAAAAAAAAAAAAAAGATATATCTCAAGCTCTATATTTAAAAAAAAAATTGGCCAAAATAAAAAAAGATGGTGTGCAGCACATTTTTTAACGCTTTTCCAAGAATTCTTCTATTGCATTCATCTGGTCGTAGAAAAGAAAGACGCATGGTAGAATTCATCCGGTTATAGCTACCGGATATAGAATCGGGCAGTATTAAATATGAATTAAATCGAAGCCTTGTAGCAAGACACCAGTTACAGAATAATATATTTTCAAAAAATGAATGAATTTCCTTCAGTGACAGGATAATTAACGGAGATATGGTTGTTACATTTAAAATTCTAGAGGAATTCGTTTTAGAGAAAGAACTGTTAACATAACTAGATGGGAAAAGCAAAATCTCTTTTTAAATTCCTTTTTTTTTAAACTTGACATACTTCATATTTTTAAAAATAGAACTTTTTATTGGAATTTTTTTCTCTCTTCTTGATGAGCGAGAATTTTGAAATTTATAAACTTTTTACTAATAATCTAAATTTATTTTAATCCAAATGCTTGACGCCATCTGATTAGTTGTAGAAGAAATCGATGTCAAGATTCGGAAATGTTTAGCAAAAATAAATAAAAAGGAAGAAATAATTGAAATAAAAAATAAAAAACATTCTATTTCATTACATCTTTTTGAAATGTTTAAAAATTGGGTTTCAAAAAATTCTTTTCGTTAAATTTATTTTTTAATTTAAAAGCACTTCGAATTTTTAAATGCATATTTTTTATTACTCATTCTTTTTTAGTATATCTCACAGTCACCATGATTGAGTACTTATGGATATCACATGTCTCAACACAAAATTCTCATAAATCCAAGCATATAATACTGCAGTTATTAGCATCGATCGTGATTTTGTCTTAATTAAAGAAAAAAAATTTGAAAATTACCTAATTAATTTAAAAATACTAAAATTTCAAGATTCTAATAACCAATAATAATTTTAGATAACTGAATTGCATAATAGCAAATCTATACACTCTGGAATTTTGTTAAAGTACTAAAACCTGACAAAACTGAATTCCCTAAACATTATAAAATAGATAAAAATTCAATAAAAAATTATTTAACATTAAATATATAATAGTACTATGGATATAATGAAATTTCTTTTTAAAAGTGCAACTACACTATTATACTACTGAAAAATAATGTGCTTGAAAAAGCTTTCGTTTTGAACAAAATAACAAACTAAAAAAAGTTGATTTTGTACGAACATTTCGCAATATACTGCAGTAAAATACATTTGCAGACATACGAGTACACGAGTACAACTGTGGAAATAATTTGCTTTCCGTTTGGACAATTTAATTCCACATTTCAACACATTTTTAACTTAAAGAATATGCTGAATTTTTTTTAATCGAGTAATTATGTGGAAATAAGTTTTATTTATTTTTTTAATATGTATATGATAAAAAAATGAGCAAAAACAAATTCTTGAAAAATTATTAATTAATGATTTTCTTATTCCTCAAATAAAAGAATTTAATTATTATGATAAAGAAATAATCAACTTCAAATATATGGCATAAAAATTATTTTGGATTCTTGCGACATAGAATACAACATATAGAATTTAATGAAAGATTAATATCCCAGACAAATAAACAATCCTAATGATTAATACATTTAATTAATAAATAATTAAATATACAGTAATTAATTATTTTAATAATTCATTGTAAACATATATTATAGTCTCAATATTTTATAATTCGACGAATTTATATTTATTAAGTCAGAAATTCACCACTGACTTTGAAGTGTTATTTATTAAATATATAGTGTTTTTTTTTTAACTGGTGGTACTCAGAGATCTCTGTAGCTTGAACTATCAGCCGCAAAGTCACCAAATTTTGCACTGGGACTAGTGATGGTATGAGAAAAAGGAATTTCAGAAAAAAAAAATTAGCTTCAAAAGTTGCTAATGGCGCTTAATACAGCTAAAATTTTGCTTAAAGCACGGGAAAAAATTACAGAATGCAAAATCCTGATTAATTAGTCGACGCCAGCGCTAGTATTTGAGTTATAAAAAAGAAGCGGGGCACTGAAAATCATTTCAAGTATCAGTTGATTTGTAAAATGTGTCTCACTTTAGAATAGTGTGCATTACTTGTGAAGCTCTTTTATTTTAAATCCAATTCAGCGGTCACTCTCC
Organism: Argiope trifasciata; assembly: GCA_026543055.1. NCBI lineage: Eukaryota > Metazoa > Arthropoda > Arachnida > Araneae > Araneidae > Argiope > Argiope trifasciata. The sequence continues at coordinate 1,115,789 of JAPMOQ010066290.1, forward strand.
GCGAATTTAGATGGCGAAACAATTTACGCAAACGATCTCTATCAATTAATGCAGTGAAAGAAATGATTAAAAAATTTGAAAAATTGGGTTCTCTTGCAATTCAGCCTGGTAAAGGATGAAAACCGGTATCGGAGCATATGATCACATATGTTGCGACTGCAATCGTTGAAAGAAATCAAATGAGCACCGCTGGTAATAGCAGCACATGTCGAAGTGCACAACAACTGGAGTGTTAGTGCTTCAACAGTATGAAACATTTTAAGAAAAGTTCTTCAATTTTATCCTTATAATATTAGCCTTTTGCATGAATTAAAACCCACATATTTTGATTAACCTTTGCTTTGATATTTCTTGACAAAATGGAGGTCGACAAGGCTTGGCCTTGGACAATTCTCTGGAGTGATGAAGCCCATTTTTATTTGAACGGAATTGTTAACAATCAGAATTCTAAAATTCGATCATCTGAAAAACCCCGCACATTTCAAGAAATCCCACTCCATTTTCACAAAATACTGTTTGATGTGGTTTTACAGCAGATTTTATCATAGGATCATACATTTTTGAAACTATTACCCAAACAGGACCTCAGACCTGTTCCGTAAACGCTCAAATATATCATGATATGCTGAGTAGTTTTCTTATCCCACAACTTCAGCAAAGATAAAGCTTATATAAAATTGTCTTTATGCAGGATGGAGAACCACCACATATTTGTATATCCATATAGCAACTGTTGCACCATCACTTTACAAAAGAAAGAGTCATTAATCGCTTTTTCCGTGTCGCATTTCCACTTCACTCCTCGGATCTAGCATTTTTCTGTTGGGTCATTTAAAATCGAAGGATTGGTGGAGTCTCGAACTTATCAGTTTTAAAGGAAAACATAACACGGACTGTTATGAACAGGCTTCCTGAAATGTTACATTCAGCTGTTGAGACTACACTGAAGAGAATGCAAAGCTTAGTCCAAGAAAATGGATGTAATATTGAAAATAGTCGATATCTTTACAGGGAAAGCGATTCTACTAAATAAAAACAAAAGAACAAAAAGGAAATCCAATAATTTTTTGTAACCATTTACAGAAGGGGTTTTTTTCCGAATAAAGCGCATTTGTGGAAGAATTAATTCTTTGTTATTCATTTATCTGTTTAGTGTGACTTTTCAAAATTTTATCGTGCAGTTAAAATGTAAATCAAAAGTGCCACATTCAACATATCGGCATTTTTTCGAACTTATTTTTTGTTTTCGCGGATTCTTATGTCGTCAATAGTCCCCGTGCAAAATTTGGTGACTTTGAGGTTCATAGTTTGAACTACAGAGGTATCTCAGACCCGTCAATTACAAAGAAAAAAACCCTTGTACTTAAATTATTTAGAAAAGCTTCATATTTTCTAAAGCTGCAAAATTTTTAACTTTATATTTCATTAATTCATGGCAATTCATCTTATCCTCCATAAGCGTTAAAATACATGGTTATTAATTCATATTATACATTTTTACGATATAATTAGATTGACTACGTAACTTTTAATTCTCTAATGAATACAGTTGTTATAATAACAATTAAAACCGTTTGTGGGTTTAAAGGCTAAAAAATGACCGTTTATCAAATATGTTTTCTTCATCAAGAATTTAATCTTTTAAGGTACTTAACAGCTTAGGGATGCTGTTATTTTTAAATGCCATTATTTGCCTTATAAGAATGTAGTAATTTATATTTCAAAATTCATTTGTGTAATTCATTTTTTTATGCCCATAAATGATTTAGATAGTTGTTATGTCTCTTTTTTTAAAAAAATTTTGAATATTTTAATTATAAGATGGTTCCTTTATTTTAAGGTAAAATCAACTTCAATACATTATTTAATTGGTTAAAATTATTTGCTTAAAAATCTATTTCATAATCAACTAATTAATGCAAATAACTGCAATTTAAACTAAAAATATACTTGAACAAAAGAAAAAAAATCAAACAGCTGAATGGGTTTTTTTCTAACAATTAAATATAAGAGCAAGAGTGCTGAACCTCATCAGTATCAAAAAACATCCAGCTCGTTTTCATATTGTTTGTGCATTAAAATGTAGTTCAAATCAGCAATATATATATATATATATATATATATATATATATATATATATAATGTGTGTGTGTGTGTGTGTGTGTGTGCCTATTTTGAGTTTTTCATTTAGCTGTTCATCACATTTTACCTGTTCAGCCAAAAATTAAATAAGTTCAATAGCTAAATTAAAATTAGTTAACATAACGAAATTAATACTACAGTGTGTGTGCATATAAACAGGTATGAAATGTTACTGTGGACATAAATGAAGACCTTATTCAAAGTATGTATATCATGGGCATGAGCACAATGATCCCGTTGATTAACAAACCGAAGGATTCCTTGTTCCCAGAGTTTCTGTGACCGTGACGAGACCCAGTCATTCACAGCATCCTTGAGTTCGCCGTCCGAATTAAAACGTCTCATTTTCAGATTTTTTTCAGGTAATTAAACACATGAAAATCGCATGGCTGTAAGTGAATTAAACACATGAAAATCACATTTTTGGGCTGTAGGGCAGATGGAGAGTTGCTCCCGGTTGAACTTGGCTAGTTCCACGTGTGCGACCCTGAAAATGTAGAGAAAATGGTTCTTCTTTGCTTCAGCATCCTATCTTTGCATGCACTGCCACATCTTTTGGACTGCGCTCTTTATAAGGACCTCTGCTTTCTCCTGCCCATGCGGGAACCCGCGCATACCCCGATCTACGCTGGAGAGTCCAACTGTATTTTTAAATGTATCGGTATGTTCTCACATAGTGGCATAGGCAAGTATAAATGGTTACGTTGTTACAACGTTTCGTACCTTTTCATTTGAACACTCTTTATGTTATCGAACGGGAGGACCAACTGGTCGACGATCAAAATTACAAAAATGTTAGTAAACTATATGTTCAAAAATGTTTTATATATCATTTAAATTCAATTGCTATTTCAGTCTTAGTAGCCCTAAAATAAAAATTTTCAAGAGTTAGAGGGATTGTTCTAATTATACTATAAAAAATAGGAGGGCCGCTTCTTGTTCTTGATTTGGGGGCCATTTTATGTATGTGCGCTTATGATCCACATAGATCATAGTCCAGAAAATATTTTATATTAACATGCACTTCAAATCGCTATGATTTGAAAGCGCAACGTTCTGATCTGGAGTTAGATCAGAAAGTTGACCCCATGTTTCCAAAAACAGAATAAATTATAGAGGTAAATACTTTTACCTCTTTAGTAAAATGTAAGGAGAAACATTTGAACTTACCAGTATTTAGAGTTTCCATTAATAAAACACATAAATTTCACCATCATTATTGATGCTTATCAAATTATTTATCTGTAAATTAAGTTATTTTCTTTATTCTGTCTTAATTTTTTATGAGATAAATGGAATACTCATTTGTTTTATATTTTTCTATTGATTCAAATTTTCGCGCATACATCCTATCGAATTTCTTATTTTAGTCTTTTTTAAGTGATTAAAGCAATAATACAACAAATTTTCTGAACAAGCTTAAATTCATTTCATAAAAAAAATTGAAAAGTTTTTTACAAAATTGTTAAGCAAATGTTCCTTACGCCTTTTAGATGAAATAATCCTCCATATTTAATGCCCGTATTAATGCCAACAAGTTTAAACCCATTTAATGAAAAAAAAAAAATTTGAAACGATTTTTAAAAAGTTGTTTATTAAATGTTTTTATATGTTTTTATGCCTTTTAAATGAAACAATCCCTATATTTAATGCCCATTGTGCACTCATCTTGAAATAAATAATAAAAGCGATTCGTCAATAATAAAAGCGAATGCGTATGTCTGTCGTCTTATTTCAGAACGTGAATCTTGAAATTTAAATTTAAAAAATTATTAACGAAAGAATTTTAAATAATTAAAAAGAAGCTAAACTTTTGGGAATTTTTTCGTGAATAACTCAAGAAAATATAATCTTACGATTATCTTCGAATTTCAGACACTATCTTTTCAATAATATAAATGTAGCTTTCTTGCAAATTCATGGTAATTATAAAAATTTGTAAATATTTTTGGATATAATTTTCAGTAGTAGTTTTTTCTTTTTTTTTTTTTTTATAGCTGAAAAATAAATGAACCATATCTCATTGCTTCATCAGATCTTAAAATCGTTTGCAATTTTTTGACTCTAAAAACACATCATTATTAATCAAGAATTTTACTTTACTCTTAAATTTTGAAAATGCAGTAAGTAATTTTATAGCTTACAAATATTAGATTTTCCTTTACTTCTTCAATATAATTTTTCCGACAAACAAATTTTCATTTCAAATTAGATTTACCTTGTAATATTAATTACTAATCATCTTTGCCAAGTAGCAAGTTCACCTAGCATACTCACAATGTTAATTTCATTTAAATCTCCAATACATATAGTTTGATGCTCATGATTACTTTAAGAAAAATTTAAAAGTATTAAATTATGTGAGATATTAAAACCGTGTTATTTTAATTGTCTGAAATATGTTCTATTCCTTATGTATATAATCCATTTCAATGGAGTCAAGTCCCATGATATCATAGGGCTATTAAAGAAGTAAATATCTAGATCATTTAACTACCACCATACTGTGTGTCCACCACGAGAGCACTAGCAGACAAATGTCTATGTTTAGGGAAGGAGTAATAGAAATAGCTTTCTGTAGGGAAGATCTGTTTCGAATCGGGCGGAAGTCGGGGGGTTATTTCTTTTCTTGGCATTAATTTGAAGTGACATTGGAAGTAAAGAATTTTAAACCCCAAATGATAAAATAAATGCAGGAATTTATGGATCCCTTACTGCTACGCTGCTCATCATTACTGATATCCATTGGAAACTTAGGCATTTGTCTCTAAATATTCTTGTGAAGGACACATAAATCTGTTACTTCATTTTTTTTAATTCCTTATACAAACCACACAGATATTAAATAGAATTCTTCTTTAGCTATCAGTAATGAAGGAAAATTACACGATTATCTATTTTAAGAAACAATGAAAACAGTTTGAATATCAGTTCAAAAATTAGCTATTGTCGAAAACTAAGTAAAAAAATAATTTTAAAAAATAGTCAAAATTTAGAAAAAAACACAATTACGTTGTTGTCGTTAAAATTGTAAAGAATTAAATTGTTAACCTTGTTAAAATCATTGTTAAATTGCTTAAATTAATTAAAATCATCAACGAATTAAATTGTTAACCTTGTTAAAATCATTGTTAAATTGCTTAAATTAATTAAAATCATCAATGAATTAAATTAACAGTAATTAAAATTATCATTGAATTAAATTGCTAAAATTAATTTAAAATATTACAAATTAGTTATAATTTAAATTTTATAATCTAAATTGCTGTCAATGAATTAAATTATAAAATTTATTTTAAAAGTCTTATAATTAAAATTAAGTAACAATCAAATTGTTATCATTGTTAAAATTATTTTTAAATTATTGAAACTAATTACAATTATCAGTGAATTAAACTGTTAAAAGGAAAAGAAATTATCGTTGAATAAAATTGCTAATATTGATTAAAATTATAATTAATCGGTTATAATTAAAATTCCATCGATCACATTATTGTCTAGGCATTAAATTATTAAAATTAGTTAAATTTATTTTTAAACTGTTGTCATTAAAATTAATCAACAGTTAAATTTTTATCATTAAAATAGTAATTAACAATTAAACTGTTATTATTGAATTATTTTAAATTTTAAAAATGGTTTAAAATAAGTTTTGCTCAGTAATATTTTTGGGAGTTATCCCAGAAAATGTCAAAATTCCTCGTAATTTTTAATTAATTAAAATTACCAAAAAGTTAATTAAAGGTATGCATTATCATCTTCTATATTCACCGAGTACGAAAGGTGTAGGTGAAACGATCTCTCCTATCTGAGCTTTAACATGCACATTAATTTTTAATAATAGTAGATAAATTTACTTGGAATATTTAGGAGATATTGGTAACTTCTACAATTATAGATGCTTTTAACGCATGATTATACTCAGAACGGCGATTCCCCTTATTTTGAGATCTAAAATATTTATAGCAATTAATTTAATTTTTCTATAATGTGGTTTGCCTAGATTACATATGACACTTCTTATCATCTAATTAATACAATTACTGTAATATTCATCAGAGTCATTCCTGACTTTAATGGCTAAAAATTCCTTATTCAAATTAATCAAAATCATCTGTCAAATATATTTTTTCGTTTGGAATCTTACTTTTTCAGATATTTTACAAGTTACGAAATGAGGTCAGATTAATTTTTCGTCATGAATCTAACTTTATTAGATATTTCATAACTTATGGATAGAGATCAATAAAAGGGCAGATTAAAACCCAGGTTCAGGAATCCTCACATGAGGAAATTTATTCCTCCCATTTTATTACCACAATTAATCACCTAAAATCTGAACAGAAACTTCTCAGGTGCAAATCACTAATTTATTCCATATGCAAATTGCATCTTCGATATTGATACTTGAGTCGTCATAGTATCTTGGATTAATCAGCAGAGACGGATACAAGGTGATCGGTAAAATCTTTTAATGCCCTTTAAATACATAATGGCATCTCGCATAGAAAGGAAAGGAAAGTGTGCCTATAGAAAAATGACTATTCTGATTTTACATAAAATGACTTTGCTGAGATGTTACAGCGCCACTGGAGGCAAAATTAGGAGGTTCCAAAAAATAAAAAAGATCTGGCAAACTTCCAATTAGAAAAATGTATGCTATATCATAATAGCACAGGAAAAAAATTCATAAAGTTATCTATAAAATTAGCAGACATGGTTGGGATTTAAGTACGAACTTGTCTTGACTTGAAAAAGAATGAAAAATGTTCTGAAAAAATGCTATCTGTACTGATCTGGTATTACAGTGCAGATTTTCCGAATTAATGAAAGGCAAAGTGAAATTTAAGCAAAGAAGACAGTAAACAAAAAAGAATTTTTTTTTTAATATGAAAAATGCACTCGGGAGGGGAAATACCGAAGAATAGTTTTGAGTTATTTTAATAGCTTCTAAAGTATAGGAGCATCATAACCTGTTTCATTAAATTCATCATAGTCACTTCATCGGAGGTGCACATTACTTCCCGAGTTATACCAGGAGCCGTTTCTCAATTTAAAGGGCTTAACAGGATCGTATTGATCACCCTTTATATCACCGTAATAGAAACGAATCGTGTGAACAATATTTATAAAATTAAATAATTATTTACTTAGTAAAATTAAAACTCACAATAAAATATCGAAAGAATAAATCATTCAAAAGATTAGACTTTTATTCATGCAAAATCCAGCGAAAAGGCAATTTTTTTAAAAGAAAGGTATATTAATAGATGTTTGGATAAGGTAAACTGAATGAGTAGAACAAGGAATAATTTTTTTTAAGTACCTTTCTTTTTTAAAAGTACGGAAGCAACTACGAGCAATAAAAATTACACTGGGATAAAAGATGATGCGAGAACAATAATTAACTATTATCAGATATTTTTACCGATTCCTGAGAGTGGAATGAGCTTATTATTAGAGTAGTTAGAAAGCTTTAAAAAAAAACAAATTTTCTTCTGACAGAAGGCATGTCCTTTGAGGCATAATTACTACTGTATTTATTGAATGGAAATTATCCGAGATCATAAGTTTTAAAATTATCGTTAAGCAGTAATAACGACATCAATATAACGATCGCAGATTTTTTTTTCAAAATTACCTTCTGGTTTTCAGTTATTTATTTGTATCCGATCAAAGTTAATTATTTTTTTATCTAAAAGTTAAACTTCTGCAGCGGAGAGAAAAATAGACTAGTTCATAATCTACTGATTAATAACTATGGTTAGAAATAGCGTCATCAAAAGGAAGTCAAATGATAAATTATTTTTTAATTTATCCCTTGAACACGAGAGTTTTTTTTTCTTTAAAAATCTCTTAATGTTTAACCGTGTTCTTACAAAGAAGATGATTTCTGAGCTGCAATCTCCCTCACCAAACTTCCACAACACATTTGCTGGAGGTCGGGATACTTAATTTCAGATTTAACGTGTATTAGGCTCAAATGCTCATTTGTTTTCGCCAGAAACCTTTTTTGAACCCATATGTTTATTGCCACATTAAAAAATGCATATCTTTGAATTGTCACTTCAGATGAGGTGTACTACTCACTTGTTTTACCTGTTTAAATAAGAAAATACCAAGAAATACCAAATAAGCATCCTCAACAAATGCTCAATTCCAATTTTGTCTCATCAGTCATGTCTGGTAACTAGTTCCATGAGCAAAATAACAAAAAAAATTAAAATCCAAGGAAAAGGAGTAGGAATTCTAAGCAATGAAAGCGTTCTAAAATGGAATGAACCAGGTCCTGATACTTCAAAGACCACAACAAGAGTATAAAAAGCTCCTTTCATTGGATTGGCGTATGACCAAAGAGGTTCATTCTACGAAGACTCAACTCTATTTATACGTAGATTTAAAAATCATGTAAGTTAAGTACCTAGCATCATAAATAAGAAAGGAAATCCTTTAGAAGGCAGCAAGTTAATTTATGTTGTTATTAGACACGTTTTAGCTTAGAGAGAATTGGAGACTACAACATTTCATTAGACACAATCCTCGTTTGAATGGCTTCAAATAACTACACAACACATTGAAATTATTTATCTATAAGTGACCATTCAAGCATGATATTAGATGAAGTGATGCTTTAATTCTCGATGCTGTAATAAAATGTATGTCGAAAACAAAAGCAAAAAAATGAGGGAAACGTTGCGAAGAGAATTCTAATGTTTTTATTACAAAGATAGATAGACAGATTCCCAAACATTTTTCTTCCATGATATTGAGTCTTTCCCATCTTCCACATACATTTGATAATGGACAGTTGAGAAAGTCTAATAGTAAAGTTCATGGGGTAAGCTGCTTAGAAATTACTTAGTAAAAAGTTGTTGTGACTTATGGCATTTATACGAGTCCACTGACAATTATCTGTCTTTTAATTAAGCTGAATATGCGTCTCTTGTTTCTTCAGTACTGTCAACTAAAGCCAAGAGCACGACTTAGCTACTCACAGTCATGACTCTTTTTTACGGGGCGGACTTCATTCATGCATCTCCTTCATTCATCTAATGATCGTAATTTAGACCTGAAGCAGAGAACATCACCTTTGATCCAGTAACCCTAGTGATATTACTTTTGACATGGAGGACTCTGTGACCAGGACAGATTTATACATGCGCCAGTAACTACGACGCACGGAGAATTTTCGGCTGGTGAAGTCGAACTCTCAACCAAAGGGATATGAATCCAACTCCCTATCAGCCAGGCTATCCCGACCCTTAGAAAAAAGTAATATATGTATACAAATGCAGGATCTCAAACATTTTCTGAAGCTGTGCAGTATGCCGCAGTAATAGCTTAATTTATTTTTAAAACATTTATGAACTGTTGATATATCTCTGAGATATATATTCAAAGATAATCTCTGCCTGTAGTGGTAATTGATGCGGCAATCAATAGATGTAATATGCCGTCCTTGACAATGTTGTCTTTAATTAAGAGAAATAGGAATTGAAATCCATGTGACATCATTTACGAAAATCTGTTACAATACAATGACTTCTTGAGAGTTATAAATGAGAACAAAACGAGCTGTTTCAACTTTTATTGGCAGAGCTTTTGCAGGAAAGCTAAATTGCTTGTTCGCTTAAAGACACACTTTTGATATACCCAGAATGCCACCTACATGATATGAAGAAGCAAATGGTTGCCTTCTCCTAATGGTAAAGCATACTGTCGGTAAAAAAACAGTCGGTGCATTCAGATATCATTAAACTGACATCCTCTTTTCAAAAAAATAAAGTAAGAAAAGTTAATGAGTTGTGAATTGAGTTTAACTTCAAGAAACAATGTAGAATATGGTTTTTTCATGTTTATATTTTCATTTGCTCCCAATAATATGTAATATACCCTCAATATTTCATTATCAAATGATGTGATATTGCTTCAGAATTTTGCTTTAATTTTAAAAAATGATACATTCAGATTATCCCTGACATAATTTTTTTAATCTGCTGACTGCCAACTCTCCAGAATAATCGCTATGGTGAATCTTCCAGACATCTATTGTTCTTCAATATGATTCAAATGCTACTGTTAATGCCTGTCAAAAAACAATAATAACTGCACAACTGATAAATGCTGTTAATGACTGTCGGTGTTGTTATGAAAAACAGAGCCATTGAGCTTATGCCATCAACTGAAAATGCTCTATTTCATCATGGAAAGGGAGATATACTCCTGACTTTAATCCGGAAGCATTATCAAGAAAAGGATTTTCAAATTTCATTGTTGGAAACACGGCGTTGGAAATAATCTGATCATGATTATATATCTGAATGGATGACAATTCCAGATGTATCGAAATATTGGAATCTTTAAAATGCAATAAAATCCCGCTACCGCTTCGCCAATTTTAATCTAAAAGGAATAAACATCACCAAATTGAGGAAGAACTCTTTATTATTGTAAAAGTTAATTTTTTATATGCAATTTGTATTTGTGTGAGTACCATTTTATCTATTGAGCTAAAAATATTTATGGTTGCCCTTATCTATGGCTACTTCTCATAAAATATTATGAATTTTGCATTCAAAATTTACGTAAAATATAATTTATTTAATAACGATATTTTTTCAATGAGTTTGTTTAGTAATATTTATATTAAAAAATTTATTCGCATCCCCTTAAATATATTGGGTTGTTCGGAAAGTCATTTCGTATTTTTTTGTCAAAATGAAAAGAAATTTTCGTTTAATGAATAAATTATTTATTAAATTATAAAATTGCCATTCTGGTCTAATACCTTTTGCCATATTTTTGGTAGTAACATGATTACACGCTCATAAAAGTTTTGGTCTTTGCTGTAAAAAAAACTGATCGAGGTGGTTTTTGGCCTCCTCATTTGAAGGAAAAATTTTGCAAATCAGTTCTGGTACTGATGTACTGTTAACACATCTTCTCCACACATATTGGCTAATTTATTTCTGGCTTGAACAGCATTTTTACCTTTTATATAGCAAAAAAGAAAAAAATGACGAAAATGCTGTTTATTGCTCTCCATATTTAAAAGGGCACCATCCAAAAACTACTGCGAAGAATCATCTGCACTTTTTCACACTCAAGCCTTGTTATATCAGCTTTTAAAACATAAAATGATTTTGCGGTTTAAGTAGGAAATTGGGTGCGAAAAATTCAACTAAATCCTTTGTCAGGAAAAAACGAAATTACTTTCCGAACGACCCAATAAATATATTGATATTGAAAACTGTAATTTATGAATATATTGATATCGAAAACTATAACTTAGTAGAAAAGCAATTGCCCATATCTACCATCACATTTAGTAATTTCTTACGAAGTAAGTTTTTTCAGCTTGATAACATTAATAATTCCGTCGGGAACTAAGAATTCAGATAATATTGGCCGACTGATAACAATAATTGAATAAAAACAAATTTAATAATTTTATCAAACCACGGAAAAGGGGAGAATTTAACTTGAAGGATATCAATAATTTTTTTCAAAAATAATAATTAAATTCATCAGTTGTTGCTTATCGACAATTATTCTTTGAAAGCTCACTTATACATACAGGGAGGTTAAAATTACACTTCTTAAGCAGCATCATACAGCGCAAACGGGTAACTAATTGCTACGAAATGTGGTATATAGACTATACACGAGATTTGCTCATGGAATTTCGAGGAAAAAAATTCCACCAAAGGGCGCCTTTTTCGGAAAAACATTAATTTTAACACAATGAGCGACCAAAATGGAATACTGAAACAATATTATAATTCATTGACTAATTTCCGATTACCTTTTCATTGAACCATATTTAGTAAAGGTAAGAAAAAAATAACAGTTCACGGTTTGAGAAAAATAGCTCAATTTGTAGAAACAAAGAACAGACTTTGACGAAACTGCACAATTATTAGTCATGCCCAGGCTGATGAGGGGAAGGTAATTCATGTGACCACACTCATTCACCTGCAAAATTTCAAGTCGGTGAATAATGTGTTCAACAGCTGATCGTAACTGATCAGTTGTGATGCTTAGCATATCAAACTTATGGCGTTCTTTAAATCAATCAACGTCGCAACAAGACACCATCATCATTACAGCCAGAAACATCAACATATAACATGACAACGACTGCGAATGTATCCCATCCTATGCTGTTTTGCTTAAAGCTTAATCTTCTTCGCAAGCTTGCAAATCTCGACATTTTTTTTTAGAACTGAGAACTTTTTCCGGTTTTACATTTTATTGCTTAAAATTCTTGTTCTGGATTATTAATATTGTTTCAGTATTCTATTTCGGTCGTTTATTGTGCTAAATTTAATGTCTTTTCCGGAAAAGGCGCTCTCTAGTGGTCATTTTGGAACTTTAATTTTTTTAATTATATATATATATATATATATATATATATATATATATATATAATATGAAATTCAGTGAGCGTATCTCGCGCATAGTCTGTACACGAAGTTTCATTGCGATCCATTCATAAATTAGCATTGTAGGATGCTGCTTATAGGGGAATTTTAATTAATAACCACCTTGTAGTTAGATTGTATTGTTATATCGCATTTTGAATCTAGCGGAAATATGCTTCATGGCGTGTTTCAAAATACCAAATGCTGAACTCATTTCGAAGTTTGTTCAAGGCCTTTCTTCAATACATTCAGCATGTCGGATTCATCATATCAATTGCTTGCTCTTGCTCCCAAAAAGCTTACGATTTTTAAAATTTTAAAAAGAAGATCAGCTGAAAATTTCAACTGAGGAGTAGCGTTTTGTTGGCTCATTTCAGATAAATTGTCATACCTGTTAAAAATCTCAATTTCATCTTTAACATTCAAATTATTTTTCTTTTATCCGCATTGTTTTATTTTAATCGCGGGAACCACTGTGTGGTTGTTCAATATATATCTGCTAGACTTGGCAGCGAGGCTGTCCCTTTAAACCAATCCAGATCATTCTAGTCTATACCAAAGAATGTGAAAGATGATTCCTTACTACGGGAGCAAGAAACTCCGCGAATTTTAATCAATCTGTAACTGAAAATTGAGAGATTTGTCAATTTTCTACTCCCAAATTGATAATATTAAACTATATAATGAACATACTAGACTCAGATTTGTTTAAATACATCGATTCGGGTTCTGAGGATATTGACAACATAAATTGAATGAAAATATCGACCGGGATTACATTAAGAGGCATCTTGTAAATTAAAAATGTATATATAATATTTCAAGTTTCCTTCAGGTAGCCATTTTAAAGGCATGATATCAAATGAACAAGGTATCTAAAACTTCAGATCCCTGCTTTTCTAAGTTCGAAAACTATACAGATCCGGTTCCCAATTTCTGTCTGAAGTGAAATATTCTTAAAATTTTTAGAATTTACCGGCCGCATTGTATTTCGTTGTAAGTTCAAATTACAGAAAAACGCCAAAGTAAATTTTGTCAGAGTGGTTTTTTTTACACTGCTTTCATAATAATAATAAACATTGACCCTGAACTATAAATGAATTCTTCTATGAAAATGTAGCTTTATTTCAGGTACTAACTGAATTCGAAATGATTTCATTAGCAAAATGGTAAAACTTATTTAAGATATAATTTAATTTGACAATAAATAATTAATAATAAGTTCATTGAATTAATGAAAAGTAACAAAAGCTTATAAATTTCTTAAAATTGGAAAATGTTATAATTCACTGAAGTTAAATGCCAGTTTCTTAGCTTTTTTTTATTAAAAAGATTATTTAGGTTTAATTAATTTATTTATTATTCATTTTTTAATTAGTGTTCTATTCTCCTTTTTTAATCTTTCCAAGGATTGTGGTATCATTTACTAAATTATTTTCGTTGATTTAATTCAATGAAAAAAAAGGTACCTAATATTTCAAGTCCATTTTCTTTTAATAAAGAAGCATCTGAGTCCCTCAGGAAATTTTCCTAATTTAAAATTTCTAATTCAGGTTTAGAGTTTAAAGAATTTAAAATCAATAACCAATTTAAATTTTATATTACCAACTGCTCACTTTATTTTGATAAAAAAAAAATAATGTTAATTATTAAAAAATTGAAATAGATTTTTCCATTCTTAACTTTCGTAAATTTCAATTTTTTAATTAAATTCAAATGCTTGTCTTTAGCATTTCATTGAAAATATTTTCTATAATCTCATGTATTAGAAATTTCAGTTTTTGGTATTGCACCAAAATATTTCTATTCGTAAAATTAATAAAAATAAATGTATCGTGACATTTTAAAATTATAAACCCTGGGCTTTCATTTGTAAATCATATATGTATCATTGCTTTGAAGTTATTTTTTTCCAGCATTTAATATCAATAAATAAGAATAATATAAGCACTTGGAAAGTTACAAAAAAATCTGCAAAATTATGTTCTTTTATTGTAAATAAAGTGCAATTTTGGTATTATCAGCTAATATATATTACAATATTTAATTGAAGATTTATAAATCTGAATTGTTTTTACAAGTTTAAAATTTTTTAATTCAAAGGATTTTAATTACCCAAACATATTAATTATAAAAAATAATTAGTACAACAAATATATAATGCTACTATTAATAATAATAAAATATAATTGAAAATAAATAAAAATATTCGCATCTATGAAACGTAATGCCTGACAAGTTGAAATGTAAAGCCCATAATGTACAAAAGTTTCCGTAGGATCTCCAAGAACATCATTACATCACTCCGACAAAATTCCTTTCCTGCATGCTGTATTTTTTCTAATTTAATGTTAATACGGACAGATAACAATTCATACTTCAGAATTATTTATAGCATATTTTTATATGCAGGGTAATCAAGAACTAATAGGAGGTGTTGGGAACCCTTTAGCGTGTTATGTCCTAGACGGAATATAATAAAAGTTGGCCACCATGCATATTAAAGTATGCGGTTTTGATCTGTCAAAAAAAATTAGTACCAGAAAATGTCGATATGAAAATTTCTGGCTTTGCGACCGAAAACTTCATTATGCAATTCGCATGTGCAAATACATTGTGACACGATATCGAGGATAAAAGGAAAGGTTACTGGAATTCAAGTCATTCTGCAAGAATTCGTCCGTATATGGTTTTATCACTACTTGAGCTTGCCTTATAAGTTAATCTTTATCAGAAATGCAAATGCCACTGCTGCTCTTCGTGAATACCGGCGGTTAAAAGAGTTACGCAGAAGGCCGATGACCAAAATTAATTTACGAAGAATGATTGAAAGATTTGAAACAACAGCAATTCTTGATGTGCAACCAGGCCAATGGCATAAAGGTATCTTCAGGCCGCTGACGATTTCTGGTTGTGGGGCTATTTGAAAGCTGGAAAGTCATTGTGTATCAAAGACGTGTTCCTGCCATTCTTGCTTTAAAAGAACAAATAACCTTACATATCAGACGAATAAATGCCAATATGCGAAGCACCGTCGAAAACCTCGTCCAATTAATTATTGGAACATCAGGCTGAGGGTCATCTTGAGTCAAATTTGTAAGTTGCTATAATAAACGTTTTTCACTGGTATTTGATTGTCGTTATTTACAGCTTCCATTGACAGTTTTGTATTCCTTTTTCTCACATTGTGCACTTGCAACGCCAGAATTTCCCTTTTCAACATTTTTGGATACATTTTTTGACAAATCGCATTTTTTAAATTTATGGTGCTCAAATTTTGTTACATTTCGTCCAGTACATAACACGCTACAGGGCTCCGAATACCTCCTGTTATTTCTTGATCACCCTGTATATAGACATAGACAGAGAAGTAAATAATTTTGATGGGTACAAAGACATTCTTTTTAAAATTTTCTGCTTATATTTAGTTATTCATTTCCTAGGACATAAATCTGGACAGTTGCAACAGTTCTTCTGCAGTTGTTCTGCAACAGTTGATTTGTTATTTAGTGATGCGATTAAATAAGTAATATGCATTAATTATAAATAAAATGAAATCCATAAGTGATCAGGTTTATAAACATTTCAGCTAAATTTCATATTTTCTAGGACGTCATAATTATTTTGCATTAGTTAAACATATGAAATTAAATCATTAATTTTATTAGCAACAAAAATTCACTACATATTTTTTATTTCAAAAAAAAAAAATTACAGTTTAACTGAAATTGTTTTTCTTATATATAAATTGTTTGTAGCAATTAATGCTTTAAGTGTATCAAAAATGAAATAAGCTCAATAATTATATGAAAATTAGTTGACTTTATGAAATTATTTTTGATGAACCAGTTTCTTGCTGGAAATGACATGATCATATCAGTTCAAAAATATTTTATAAATTATTATTAATTTTATATTCGATTTCAATCTTAATATTTCCAGACAAAAAAATTCTGAAAGATCAGAAAGGGAATATGGTGGAGACAGTTTTTTAAAAAAGGGGAGAGTGAAAAAGACTGATATTTAACCTAGATACCATTTTATGTAGGAATGTCTTTGGTGACACATCCCATTAGTATCAGTGCACTGGAGTAATATACAGTTTGATTCTCGTAAGGAAATGTTTGTTATTTTCTGAAGAATTCAAAATAGAAAAGATTTTTCAAACTACATCCGAAAAATCTACATCTTAGATTAGCAGAGAAAAACACTGTACCCATTGTTAAAGCTTGCTATAGATGGATTTTGAGCCAAAACTTGTTGAAATGCCTACTTTAATATTAAAAAAATTTCCACAACTGCATTTTTCTATACTCGAAATTTTGAATTCGATTTTACAATAATACCATTGTTGACGTTTTACAATAAACAAAACTAAATAGTACCATCACTGTAGATGAATCAATTGATCAACTGATGCACATATTTTATTCATCCCGATAACATAAATACATAGGACTGAAATCTGTTCAAGTTTCACCCATTCTACAGCACGTTGACTTAGTTTTTTAATGTTAAAACTAACTGAAACATTTCCTAGCTGCTGAGGATGAAAGTATTATTAAAATGGTTTCCAGCAGGTGATAAAGAATTTTGATGATAAGATTTATCTAATGACTTACCAAGAAACTACCGGTTATTAGTACTGCTCCCTATACACACGTTTGCCTTTTTGATGAAAATCGCCTGTTAGTATTTTTAGTTTTTGTGGTGCAAAAATAAATGCCAGTTTGTATAACATCTTTGAATTTCTTTGATTCAACAGCTGAATCTTTAATGATGAATTTTCATATTAACACATGATTTTATATTTCTGAAGAAGACATTAAAAAGTTAGCACAGCAGGAAGATTGATGAAGAAATAATTACCTTACTACATACTTAATATCACTAAGTGAATACATCTAAGCATATTATTACGAATCTATAAAACTACTGTCCTATGTAATTAGTCTCAAGTAATATCAAGAAAGAATTTTACTGGCAGTTTGGACAAATGTTGGGTCAATGATCCCAAATCTTTGTGACAAAAAAGATGTTCTCAAAAATATCAAATATATCTTTAGGAACCAAGATCTGTATCCTTCCAGAAAATTCTATACCATGCCATGGAGACAATAAAAACTCGAGACAGAATTGAAGCTAATAGGTGTGCCAATTCTCGGTTTGGAATGTCGATTTCCATCGAATCCCCAGACCCGAGGCTTTGTGCAGTTGCATTGTTTCATAACGATTTCTTGCTTTGTGCTTTATTGATTTTTGCAAGTGCAGTTTTTCTGTACTCTTCAGCTGTGTTTTGAAAACCTGTTTGAGTATTTTCTTTTAAAATAAAGCATTGTTATTCATTATCGAGATTGAACTTTCCACTGTACCGATTTTCTGTAACAGCATACAATGCAAAAAAGTGAGTAACAAATGTCAGCACTGACGTAGACAAAAAAGACACCAAAATCATAATATGGTTTGTTTGTTTTTTCCAACAAGTGGTGATCCCTCCCTCCCTTTTTGCCTCTTCATCATATTTGATTTTAAAAGTATGTATACACACTAATGCTTTATATCCAACGCGCCAGAGGTATCTGTATTCTCTCGTCTCCAAGCCGCGTCTCTTGTATTATAAGTCTCACTTACCATTTTAAATATATTTTGCAACGATCACAACTGAGATTGTGTCTAAAAAATTTCTTCCATTGGTAATTTTAGTTAGAAAGTAAAATAACACTAGCCTCTTCCCTTTGAAAGGTGGAATACAACAAAAATAATCGCCGTTTAAGAAGCATTAAATAAGCTCAGAGTTTAAATAAAATAAATATACCTTAGATTTTCAGCAGTTACATTGAATCGAAGTAATGAGCCTTTTTTTATGAGATCAAACTTTGTTTTGCTGATCGGGAGGGTAAAAAAGCGCAAACGAGAATAAAATTAGTATATTTCTTCTCTAAAAGAAACCCCCAAAATTGTTTTTAACTCTTTGCGGTCGTATATCTATGCTCAGTCACCAAAGCATTTCTGCCAATCCGGTCGTATTTCAGTTTGTAGCCACCACTCCAAATAAACATACTAAACTTATATTGTATTCGTCTTATCTTAATCTTCGTTCAGGATACACCAGTTTACACCTTCTATGAAAGAACAGAAACGGCTAAGGAACTTATTCACGAACCAATGCGGTGCTTCTACTGCTTCATGATAATGAAACCTAATATTGATAGAGCCACCCCTGACTCGCCATGCAAGACGCCGTGACGAGTCAATTGCATCTCGAACGTAAAAAAAATGAGCAGTCTTTGGAGTTACTTCGTAAAATTCGAAATAGTATTTTACAAAAAATTTTAGAGTGATTTGACATTCTCTCTCTCTTTCTCTCTCTTTTTTTAAAGACATTTCAAGAATAATACCTCAAAATAGCAAAAAGAAAGTCACAGAAAAAAGTGTACTGTGAAACTGAAACTGATTTTCGGGATGGGTCATCGGCGAGATCTGGAAGACCATCGTTCTTCGATAGGGAAGAAAGACTTAATGGCTGATAGCAGATATTGAAACTGTAAGATGTTGTACATTATTGTCAAGAGTAAAGATTGTGCTGTCTATTCCAACTGAATAATCAAGAGCGCAAGAAGCAGGACTTCACATTGGAGATTGTTTTGAAAGATACGACATGGTGAATTGTAAACTATAATTTTTACAATAAAACATCACATTAAATCATATTATTGTGTGATTGAATGTATTGTGTTTTTCCTACATAATCTTGCATACTATGCTCACTGCTCGTTCAGCGAAAATTAATTCCAATCATCACAACACTTACGTCCAAATCTAATATAACCGCAAAAGGTTAAAATGAATGTCACACGAATTAGAATGCTCAGAAAATATCCCCGAACAAACAAGCTCTTCCTCGGCATGATTACATTGGCTTGATACAGAGTTTGAACTTAGAAACAAATCGAGTGAATTTATCAAATAACCTAGTAGAATAACTTGCCACTCTAAAACATCTAAAGTAGGATTTCTAAAACTGCAGGTTGTGGTACGAAAATAGCTCAACACAAAAATTTAAGGAGCTCGGAATTTCTCTCAGAATATCTTCCTCAATAAGATTCTTTTACATTTATAATCAAACATAGTTAAGAGTAAAGGTCGAACTTAGATTTCATAAAAATTCTTGAATAATTACTTTTAATTGAATTTCATTTTAATTACTAAATAATGTTTACTTTGGTTTCAAATTTGCGGAAATTTATTTTGAAATAAAGGATGCAATTTACTACTCAGAAAGGGCACTTAACTGGCGAAGCCAAAGTGTTAATTTAAATCAACTCATAAGATTCATTTCGACAGAGATAGAACAGACATTTTCGAAATACAGTAAAAGCTCTTTATTCGCGGGATATATGTTCCATAAACATGCCGCGAATACAGAAATCGTGAATACGGAATGGTAATTTATATGGGATTATAGGGGATACGTTCCTAGGTGAAAAAGTAATTTGATATATATATATATATATATATATATATATATATATATATATATATATATCAATTTAATTGAAGTTTTTGAACATTTTGATTAATTATCTTAAGGCTTAGGCAACAGTTTGAAGAATTTTCTAATTTTCTCTTGCTTGGCAGTTTTTAAAAGCTTCTTCAATTCAGACTGATACGCAGCAGTCGCATTAGCAATTTGCCTCTAAAAAATAAGACTTCGTTCCATAGACGGATCAATGTTCATAAAGAAATCGCAAAGTTCATTTGCCATTCTCAAACCTTCACTAAGATTTTTCAAATTAAATGTCACATTTCCAGTGCTTGTTGAATCCTCTTCTTCAATTGACTGTGAATTTAAGATTTCCTCCAGGTCGGTTTAAGTCAAATCGTCATCTTGCGATTCAAGCAATTCCTGAAAGTCACTTGATTCTATCTGTACGAATCCATCTCGTCCTATTCCACTTGCGATTTCGGCTATGTTTGCAGTCAAAGTTTGAACTTGCACAGATTCTTCGTCATTTTCCGCAGTCAGAGCAGGCCACAGTTTTTTCCAGCATGACTTCAGTGTGTGTGGCTTCAGTTCTTCCAATGATTCTTTTATGTTTACAATGCATTTTGTTATGTCAAATTTCTTCCAGCATTCCATAACATTCATATCAGGATTACATTCCATATTATCCAATATGATTTTGAAGGTTCGTCTAATGTAATAGAGCTTAAAGGCCTGGATTATTCCTTGGTCCATAGGTTAAAGCAAAGCTGTCGTGTTGGGAGGTAAAAATGTCACTTTCATATTTGGATGCATAGTTTCAAGTTCGCGAGGATGACCTGGCGCATTGTCCAAAACTAGAAGTGCTTTAAAGTCTAAATTCTGTTTTTTCAAAAATAAGTTTCAACTTCAGAAACAAAACAATTCCGAAACCAATCGCAAACTATAGCGCTTATAACCCACGCTTTCTTATTAGCACCCCAAAACACTGGCAGGTTGTCCTTGTTTTGATTTTTTAAAGCCCGAGGAATAAACGATCTGTAAAGCATCAGTGGCTTAATGACACAATCTCCAGATGCATTAGAACATAGCAGTAGTGTAACTCTATCCTTTGCTGCTTTAAATCCAGAAGCAGACTTTTCGTTTTCAGAAATGAATGTTTTGTTTCGCATTCTCTTCCAAAACAGGGCTGTTTCGTCTGTATTAAATACTTGCTCAGGTTTGTATCCTCCATCAGCTACTAGGTTTGCAAATTCTTCTGGATATCGTTCTGCTGCAGCAGTGTCTGCAGATGATGCTTCTCCAACGATTTTAATGTTATGCAATGATTGTCTCACCTTAAATTTATTGAACCAACCTTCTGATGCTTGAAATCCTCCATTTGTACATTCACCACTACAACTACCATCAGGTTCTTTAAAATAAGCGTAAAGACGCTTTGCCTTCTCCCGGACCATTGGACCACTCAGAGACCTCTCTTTTTTGGTTGCGGTCTTCGATCCATAATGATAACACCACTTCCATTTTTTCTATTGCTGGATCACGAAAAATTTTCGCTGACAGTGAAGTTGAAGCTACAGACGACCTTATTTTAACTTCGGATTTTTTTTTTATCGACTGTACAGTTGTTTCGTTGACGTTAAATGAGCGTGATATGGATGCAAATGACTCTCCAAGGCGTAAACGATCAAGCACTTCTATTTTCACTTTAAGCGGTAACAGATTTTTTTTCGTGTCGAAACTCGTTTCTCATTTTTTTAGTTGATATAATAAATTAGAAAAAGAGCGGTAGAGACGTGTTACTCGGTCACAATTTTTGTAACAAATGTGAAAAACGAAACAATAAAACACGCAAAGCGATTTTTGCCATAGAACGGAACAACAACATTGAAAAATAGTGTTGACTCATCCGGCCAGACGGGAGTGGCGTCAATGAAGAAGCAGCAAAAAAAAATGACTTTAGTTTTTCATTATTATTATTATTTTCTGTCTAGTCATTTTTCTTATTCATGTTTCCGATGGATTATTGTATTCAACTGAGTCGTCCATTCTGTATTCGTATAATTTGCTCCAGTCTTTAATTGTTACATTAAAATGGTTAAAATAGTCTTTGAGATCTGCCTTCTTTACGTCAGATTCAAATTAATCTTCAGAATTAGGTGAGTAAATTTTCATTTCTTAATCGTTAGTTCTACCTTATTTCTTAGTCGTTAATTCTACAAATATACTTTATTCATTGAGTAATAAGGTTGCTTTCATTCTGTTTGTTTACAATCTTAAAAACACCGATCGCGGCGAAGGGCAAAGTCCTCGGCGATATCATTTAACAACATACTTTAGCCAAAGTTATAATAAGATCTATTTTACTTTTTTTATTTGTCTATTTGACGGCATTTACAAAGGATATTGGGTTGGATACCTATTGGAATCCTTTTATTATTAAGTATGTACTTATTAGATCAACGAATAAAGTAAGTTTTAGCCGCGAATATAGGAATTGGATTGCATTTTTTTAATCTGCGAATAGTGAAAAAGCGAATGAAGGAAGTGCGAATAAGGAGCTTTTACTGTATACAAACTGTATATTATGAAGCATTAGAGGTTGTGTCTAGTAGACTGATAAAGGTCGAACATCGAAGCTCTCAATTTGCTATTTAACACTTCTTTCAGATGTAAACATTAAATTGCCAATATGCCTGATCAAATCATAAAATACTACACCAAAATTCCGTGAATGCGCATTAAAATGCATGCATACACTTTAAAAGTATTGAACAAACCGCAAAAATACGAAACTGTTAAAACGACACTGATAATGTTAAAACGACAATTGATGATGAAATAAAACAGTGCATTATTAAGCACAATAGTATTATTCAGTAAGAATTATATATATTAAAGGATTATTGAAAATGAAGAAAAGTATTTTTAATGTAAATTACATAGAAGCTGAGAAAAAAATGAAAGTGAAATAAGTTAACAAAAAGAAAAAATAATAATTCGCAACTGTTAAATACACACTCATGTCCAAAATTAAGGTAACAAAAATGTTTTTCAAAATAATTTTAAATAGCTATCAGAAAAATTCAAATAATTCGTATTTTATATAAGTGGAAAAACGGGTAACAAAATTTCAAACTTCGATTTAGAAAAAGAAGCTGTTTAGCGTTACGTTTTGCAGAACTAATAGAATTAGACTGTTTAAGCAACTAGGAATTTCGCCTGCAGTTTTATGGTAGCTCGATGATAACAACTGATACCGAAAGTGCTATCCAGCTTGTAAAATCAATTCCTGATAAAAGGAGCTGTCACCACGAAAGTCAGCCAAGGCCGCCGCAGAGTAATGATACCAACACAGAATCCCTACTTGGTATTAAGCCCACAACGGCTCCTCAGCTTGCTGCTGCATTTGGAATAAGAATTGCCAGGCAAATAGTACATAGAAGCAGAGTAGTGTCTTTAGGTCCGACGTCCAATCGAGTATGTCCCTTTGGCTGCATCCAACAAGAAAGCCAGGTTGTTGTGGAGCCGAACACATCAGTCTTGGACAATGAATGAGGGCATGTTCTTTTTAGTAACAGATTTGGTAGCAAAGGAACCGAAAGTACTAAAGACTTACACCACTCCACGTCTTCGATGCGAATACTATCACCGCACATCATTATAGATCCTTGATATATTATTAGATCCTTGAAACCGCCTGTTTGAGTTTGTTCCGGGGTGCAATTGATCCGGACTTCCTTTTTATGGACGATAATGCGCGGCCATAAAGAGCTCAGATTATTGAGGATTTTCTTAGAGATGATTCGCCATAAAAGAAATGCATTCGGCATGGCCTCGAAATCTTTGAATCCTAATCATCTGTCATATCCAACATATATGGGATGGTCTAGGAAATAGCTAGTGCACAGCGTAACCCTCCAAGAGTTAAAAGCCACGCTTTAGGAAGAATAGGCCTTGTTGCCCTAAACGTTTATTGACATTCTAATAAACAGTATGAAAGCTCGTTATGAGACTTGTATAGCAATGCACGGTGGTCATACACCAAATTAGAAAAACTTTTCCCGAGATAAATGCTGTATCTCTGATTCATTTTTGATATACCCTGTTTCTTGATTCACAGTTGGAAACCTTTTCCATACTAATACATTATGATATTCCTTCACCCATTGCAATATTTCCCTGAGCGATATTTCGTGGCAACAAAGTAAATAGTTCGTCAGTTTTCAGATTTTATATTAGCGACTTTAATCAAGAAGTTGAAATTAGAAACTGAAAAAAATTTGGCGCATAGTGACTTGGCTAATTACAACTATATGAAACAAAGATGCCATAAACGGACTCGCATTTAGTTGTATATATAATCAAAGCTTCCCAATATTAAAAAACTTCTTACGTTTTGAACTACACGGGCTGGTAATAAAATTAAAATTTCAAAAGAAAATTATTCAGAACAACTTCATTCAGATTCAGGTCAAATGATGACAGAAAGAATTCTAAAAACATTAAAAATAATTCATGAATGCAAAAAATAATTTGCGTCTCATTTGAATTATTAGCAAAAGTGTAATTTTAAATTTATTAGTCACTCTCTTTTGTCATAAATGCAAATCATAAAAGTAAAAATGAACAAGATACATCTACAATTTTCAAATCCAGAAGATAAATTAAAATAAAGAAAAAAAAACCTTTTTGGAAAACGAAATAACTACAGTAAAAAAGGAAACAAACTGGAGAAAATTTACCGTAGCAGCAGGTTTGTTTGTTTTTTTTTCCCAATAATTTTCTAAAATATAATTCCGAGATTTGCGATGCTTAGAAGCAACGTCCCATCCACTTGAAAATATTTTTTGCAGCATTGCTCATTTCTAAATTGATAAACCAATATTGGTTAGAATTCCGGTTCATTCATAACGAGTAACTATCAATGACTGAATTACATTTTTTTAAAAGAACTTTCTCAGTTGCTTCATAGAATCATAATATAAAAAAGGAGAATCAATCCTAATTCAAGCATTAATAGTAATTATTCCTAAAATCAATCCAGTTTATACACTGATGGAAAAAAAATCCCAACACTAAGAAAAAATTATTGTACAGTAATGAAATTTTAGGAATACATTTGTCTAGGTAATATATTTAATTGATTAAAGTTTCAAGATCACAGGTAGAGCCATTGGCGAGAAGAGCCATTTCAAATGTGAAATGTTGGTACATTAGGAACCGGTGTAACCGCCAGAATTTTGAATGTAAGCATGCAAACGTGCATGCATTGTGTCGTACAGGTGTCGGATATCAGTTTGTGGGATGGAGTTCCATGCCTGTTGCACTTGGGCGGTCAATGCAGGGACGGTTAATGCTGGTTGTGGATGACGCTGGAGTTGTCGTCCAATGATGTTCCACACGTGCTCGATTGGAGAAAGATCTGGTGATCTTAGCAGGCCAAAGCAACAGGTCGACACTTTGTAGAGCATGTTGGGTTACAACTGTGGTATGAGGGCGAGCGTTATCCTGTTGGAAAACACCCCCATGAATGCTGTTCATGAATGGCAGCACAACAGGTTGTATCACTAGACTGATGAACAAATTTGCAGTCAGGGTGCGTGGGATAACCACGAGAGTGCTCTTGCTGTCATACGAAATTGCTCCCCAAACCATAACTCCAGGAGTAGGCCCTGTGCGTCTAGGCCGCAGACAGGTCACTAGCAGACGTTCACCTGGCCTCCTTCTAACCAACAAACGGCTATCACTGCGACCAAGGCAGAAACGGCTTTCTTCAGAAAACACAACAGATCTCCACTCCGTCCTCCAATGAGCTCTAGCTTGACATCACTCACGTCGCAAACGGCAGTGGTTTGGAGTTAGTGGAATGCACTGTACAGGGTGTCTGGCTCGGAGCTGTTCTTGAAGTAACCGATTTGTAACAGTTCGTTGTGTCACTGTGGTGCCAACTGCAGCTCGAATTTCAGCTGCAGATGCAGTACGATTAGCCACAGCCATACGCCGAATACGACGGTCTTCCCTCTCAGTAGTACTACGTGGCCGCCCGGAACCTGGTCTTCTTGAGGCAGTACCTTCCCTTGACCACTGCCGCCAATACTCTTGCACAGTGGATACCTTCCTGCCAAGTCTTTCAGCAATATCGTGGAAAGAAAACCCATCTTCTCGTAGCCCTACAACACGACCTCGTTCAAACTCAGTGAGCTGTTGATAATGGCTTCTTCGTCTTCTCAGAGGCATCCTTGACTAACATTAACCCACTACGTCAAATCTCAACTGTAAATAACGATCACGAACCTTACAGCGCTTATTTAAAGCAAACCTCATTTGCATGTTCATAGTGTCGCTACACTTACGCGCGTAGCTCGAAATTTGAATCGACGTCATCTTTCAGATGTATAAACACGCCTACCAAATTTCGTTTATCTAGCACAACTCCTTCCTAGTGTTGGGATTTTTTTTCCATCAGTGTACATACATACCTTTTTATTGAATTCCTCGGATATGAAATTATTTATGCAATATGCGAATAGCTCTTGAACTGGATTTTTTAATAAGTATTTCGGATTTAATGAAACATGCTCTATGCAAACAAAATTTTTAGCCTCTTATAAATAACCAAATAATGAAAAAAAAGTGCAAGCTCTGAATAAATTCATTTCAGAAAATTGAATGTGTGAATTTAAACTATGCTATAACTAAACTGCTCACTTATGCTAGCCAATCCCTCCCTAATACAGTTCCTTTCGAATCGCTCCGCGATCCAAGCTCGCTCGTCATGTACAAAACCACTTCTAGCAACACATATGTTTAGATTCAAAATATGATAAAACAATGACAGAAATAAATAAAAAATGCAAAGGAGAAATTACCTCGCAAAAATCATGCATCAAATTTTTTTGTAAATACAATTAACCTTTCATTTAATTTTTCGACGATTTCGTGTTAAAATCGATACGGCACGATATAAACCCATCGTAAAAAATTTGTCCGTTTTTTCACCGTTAAATTTTTTGTCTAAAAAATTTTCAAATCGACATAAGAATAGCGTTCGTTTGAAATCTAATCAAACCGCGTGTTGATGTTCCCGAGCGAGGTCTAAGTGCTGCCAAACGGTGATTAATTCAACCAGATTTTGCTTCCATGTAAGCGCTTTATACAGTGGCGGCCAAAAATGCGGACACTTGGAAATCGTTATGTTTTTTTACTTTGTATGCTTTTAGAAAATGTTAACATTTCACAAAATATCAACTATTATGTATCATTTTAAAGAGAATTTAATGCTGATTTCAATATAATAAGTAAAATTCAAATATTTGCAATACAAAAAGTTATTCTTACTTTAGCCTAACAAACACAGTGAAAAAGTGGATTGTATTTTCTACCTTTCATCACAAATCATTGGTCTTGTTCTGGAAATCAACTTTTAAAAATTGCTAGCAAAAGATGACATGATTAAAGCTGGAACAAATCGTTATTGTGTTTTTTCTTTAGAAGGAAGACTTTTTCGTGTAACCAAATTGCAAATTTTGTTACATTTTGTACTAATAGTTCGAATTTTTATAAATATTTCTAATACTCAGTCCAGAAGCAATGATAACTAATAAAAGAATATATAGGGCAACTAGAAAGAGAGCTAGGATTGTGCTACAAGAATGTAGTATTTCCTATGCTGAACTTTGCAAGACAGGTGGGTGGTTCAATGACTACATCGGGAGTCCTAAAATTGTGTTTACGATATTAGGAATCCAACTCAATAAAAACGGGCTGAAAAAGCGCACTTCTGAGTGATATCAGAAAAATAAAAATTATGTATCCCAAATAGATGAATGTCATCAGCTGCCTTTTGAATGATGCTGGCATTTGTGTCAGTTCCAGAACAATCAGGAAAATTTATTAGACGTTGGAATTAGAGACAGAATTCAACAAAAAATTGTTCATCTCAATATACAGCAAAGTATAAAAGATTAAAGCAAAGTAAAATAAGGGCAAAGGAAATGCATTAATTGGACAAATGATCAGTGGGCCCAGGTTATACAGCGTGATGAAACGAACACACACAACATGTAAGACACAGAATAGGCGAAAAGCCACATCCTGACTGCATTCGAGCAACTATGAAGAACTCAGTTGTATGATTTGATCATGCATGTCAGTAGATGGTATTGGTCTCCTTCATGTTATCAATGGGACATTGAATGCATAAAAATACACTAATAGTGTCAGTGTATTTTTATTTTTATTTTTATTTTAGAGACAAAACTTACACCTTCCATCAGTGACTTATTTCCCAATAACACACTTATTTTTAAGCAGAATTCAATGCTTTGCCATACAGCAAAAAAAAAAAAAATCGAAAGTATGGTTTAGTACAAAGAGCTCTGAATTATTATCATGGCCGGGAAACGGTCATAACCTAAAACTATTGAGAATTTATGCCACCATTTGAAATATTTTATACTTATGAAGCATTCATCAAATAAAAGGGAACTGAGGCTATAATTGTTTCCTGGCAACATGCAATAATGAAGGAATAGCTAAAACCTCTCATCAACTCAATAAAACATCAATATGAAGCTGTAATAAAAAAAAGGCTAATCTACTAAGTACTGATAACTCACTGCAGTCATCAGCATCTAGTATATCTCTATACATGATGCCACTCAACTTTTTTTTGTATTGTAAATATTTGAAAATTGCATGAATTTCTCTTTAAAATGATAAATAAGAATTTGCATTTTGTGAAACGTTACGTTTATTGAAAACATAAAAATGTTTAAAGGTGTCTACATAAAAATATAAAAATTTTCAATTTAGGCCACCAGTGTATATAAAGAAAATATAGTAGTCGACAATCAGAACACACTGCACATGTACTTCAGAATGAATCGGAAAGACCGAATAATTAATAAAATTATTTTAAGAAAATAAGCAGAATTGCTTGAAACAATCGGTAGTAAACATATTAAAGCCTAATCTCGTTAGCATGGGTAGAAAATCAAAGGAAAATGTGAGGGAAAAGTTATTGATTTGGCGATGTCAAGTGTTGCGAAACGACGATTAACAAATTCGTTCATATTTTACGTCCACGTAAGGGTTTTATATAAATTTCACAGTAAATGAGATTCTCTCCTTATTATAATAATATATGCAATTTCTAAGAAATTCCTTTCACAATTGAAATTGTATCACAATGAATATATAAACACAAAAGTTTTGTTTTAAAAGAAATTTATTATGCTTTTCTCCCAAAAACAAATATTCGGAGCAAAGTTACAACTCAGATATGTTCAGAGGTGGAAATTCACGGGACCTTTTATAAAGGAACTACACATTCTAGTATATATAAAACTAAACTTAATAGTTTCAGCCAAATAAAAACACAATAAATAATTATGAAGTAGTGACTACATCTTTCACATCATCCAGATTAATTCTATAGAAGCTGATATGAATACATGAAAGTCTTCAAATAAAACAAAATTAATAAATACAAAGCTGAAATTCAAAATATGATTGAATAACGAGAAGCGACTCATCTGAAAAATCAGCATCTTTAGTAAAACAAAAAACAATCATTTGTACTTAAACATAAGTATTTAATAACAGTATATGAATTTTCCACATCAAATACACAAGCAAAAGTATATGTTCTGTAGTAGTAACATCATTTATCAAGAGTAAATAATGAAACACTGTAAGAGTTTAAGCAGAGCAGTATATAAATGATTTCAAATCAGCACCAATTTTACAAAAGTAAACGCGTTCAACATAAAAACAAGTGTTTGAACCAAACTTATATCAAAAAGATATTGAGTGAAATTACAAAATTCAAAAATTGGCACTTTCAAATCTAAACTTTTCCATCTTAAGCACCTATCAGGAACCAACTTTTGGAAAGTTACATAATTTTTCAGTAACTGAATGGTGTAATCATTACAAAAATTAAATTCCAGCTAGGCGAAAAAAGTTATGGTAGAATTCTTTAACATATAAAAAAGCTATGACTGCATTTTATCTAAATACGAATAACTAATAAATTAAAGTGAAGGAATAAAAGATAATTTTTCTTTGTCTGAATCTGCACGAGTGTAAATTTAACACGATTCCTCGAAATTTCATTCATTGGGAAACTTTCAATAAAAGACAGCATTTAAATTTAGTCTAAATTCAACTACTGAAATTGTGCAGATTATATAAACAATGTTTTCTTCAGATTTTACATATAAAAACGATAGCATCATATATTTGAACTCCTAATTACCTTTCAATTAATTTTAAATAAATAAGATGACAAAAATATTTACTCTGACTATAGTATGATCATGAATGATTCTGAGCAGTAACAATGTTACAAGCAAAATAACTCTTTTCTGCTACACAAGGGCAGACAAAATGCTAAAAATGTCTATTAGCAACTAGTATCTAAATTAAAAAGGAGGAATACATCAAATATCACTTAAATATAACAGAATATTTAATTTTTTAAATAAATAAGGATCAGATGTTTTAAAGTATCACTTAGATTAGATAAAAAGTGGCGATAACATATCCCATTGCCGAGACAGATGCGCATCTAGCATAGCACCACTTTTGAGCCAACAGACAGTTACAGAAAGTATTGTGTATACAGGAAATACGTTATCAATGTCAAAGCTATATTGTGCTACTTCAGGCAAGTTCATGATAAATGAATTATGGAGAATAAGATGAGCATATTAGAAATATATTTACAAATCAAGAACCATGCTCTTGAATAAAATTCAATCTATTATTGTGGCTTCTGGGATGCATATAGCAGTTTCTACTGAAATATCATAAAAAACCACAATGATTAAAAATGCTCCAAGGAATAAAGGTATGAACTTCAACTACTCAGTAATGGCATCAGCAGAAAAAGTTATGCAATGCAAGGTATTTCTTGTAAGGTATCAAACAATTTGGACATGGTATGCAATGTTTTCCTGCATTTAAAATAATCTGTATAGAGGAAATTGTTTAATGAGGGTAATTGCACAGTGGTAATTATATATAAGCAAATACACTGTTGTAATGTTACTTAAAGTTATAATGGTTATAGGCACTAAATAACGTCTGTTACCAATACTTTTTTAAAAAGCCACTTAAAATCCTAATGAAAATGTCAATTTGAGTATCCAAAAAATTTAATCACAAAATAACTTTTTAAATACAAAGCATTTCTATTAAACATGTTTCTTTAAACACTCCAACACACAATACTTCCAAAATTATTATCACAATAAATTAATTATAAAACGATTCATTCTCAACTTTAGGTGTGAAATTCAAACACCAACAATTTTAAAATCAGTATCCAAATATTCCATACATAAATTATAACAATGAAAAATATATGAAAGTAAAGTACTTGCACATTAAAATGTAGAGTATTTCAAACATTTTTGCAGGTCTCAGTTTCTTTTACCACAAAAAAAATATACTTGACTTGTATTATACAATGAAAATATATCTAAAAGCTCATCAAGACAGCTTTTAAGTCATTAGATGGTTATGTAGGACTTTAAAATATATTACTACTTTTAGAAGTATCTAATTCATTTATTTGAATTCATAGGGCACATTCATACCATGTATATTCAATAAATTATGTTATAATGCATTTTCTCTTTCTATATCTTAATTACAACACATTGATTATATATCCATTTATCCGAGATGGGAGCAACTGTTATCAAATACTTACAAAACTTAAAAAAATTCAACTAGAAAAAAATTAATACTTCAGATATTACACAAGACAAACTTGCAGCCCCATCCAGCAGGGCACTGGCAAGTATACTTAATTTCAAAGTTTACATTCACAGAATACACACACACTAAAAATAGAACATAAATCAATACATTTGGCCATTTTATAAACAAAACTGAACAAGAACTTTCACACATGGAAAAAAACTAAACACTAAGTATGTTAAAAGATCACAATTATCATTATTTGAATCCATTTTTTCCCTACAAAAGGTGGGCATAAAATTTATAATTTCATTTTTTTTTTCACTTAATTTTTTTTTCTAATTTACAGAAAATAAAAGCAAATAGGCAATACCATTTGTCACTGGCATCCAAATAAGAACAATTTCAGTTAAAACATTCATAAGGTAGTACCAATATAAATAATAATATAGCTTTAATTTTAACTTGTACTCATCCCATAATCACAAAACTGATACAGAAAAAATTTTTAACCAAATACACAAGCTTGTTCAGAAGGAAAATAAGAAGCCCTTCTACACAAAAATAGAAATTACTTATGAACAATGAACAACACTTTTACATAAGTTGCAATGGAAATAAAAGTTTCTATATGCATGCAGAAAAGCCTAAAGTCAAAAGCTCACTGATCTTCACTGACTTATGTGGCATATCGTTTTGTCCAAAGTCTAGCAATACGATCATGTTCTTCCCTGTGTTGCAAGTACTGAGTAGCAATGCTTCCAACAAGTGGATCCGCTGTTAAAAAAGGCAAGTTTCAGAAACTGAATTAAAACAATCTTAAAAGTTCTATGATAAAGAAATTCAAGCTATATCCAACTGG
Organism: Argiope trifasciata; assembly: GCA_026543055.1. Taxonomy (NCBI): domain Eukaryota; kingdom Metazoa; phylum Arthropoda; class Arachnida; order Araneae; family Araneidae; genus Argiope; species Argiope trifasciata. The sequence goes on from JAPMOQ010066290.1 coordinate 1,148,415, forward strand.
ATGAATCTTTTCTACATATAATTAAATTTATTGAATTTGCAAGCAGTTTAATTTAACTGAAATTTAATAATCTAGCTAACCATCAAAGCAAATTATTTTTACGAATCTTAATTTCAAATTTCATTAAATAACCTTTTATTAACCATATAAATTCCGCACACGAAAAAGATAAAATTTTACTACAATATAACCTTAATATTTCTTCGGCAGAATTTTAGAACAATTTTTGTTGCTTTATTCTTTTTATGGGAAAGATTTTTTTTTTTCTCCATAGAGTAAGAAACGGTATTGAATGTATTAGTAAAAATTGTTTTAAAAAAATGCCTTTGAGCAAAAGGAATTCCTTTAAGTTAAGACACAAAAAGGATTTTTTTTAAATTAAAGCCTTTAGGATATGAAATAATTATACTATTACATTACTTCAAATTCAAATATTTTACAAGGCTATTTTAGCTTACCTCCTTAACATTTATATAACTTAAATATCTACATCAACTGAATTTAGAAATTCTGTACCTTTAAGTATCCTAGATGACCGTATATTTTAATATTTGTAGAGCTTAATTACCAAACAATCAGTAATTTAATAAAATTTTGCGTCTCAAAGGCACCACTGGTAGTGAGTCTGAGAGAAATATTTAAAATAATTTTATAACTTAGCTATATAATATATATTAGTTAAGTGCTTTAAAAATTGCTTACGTTTTTTTGTTATTAAGACACAAAAACAATTCAATAAATAATTTCCAGCAGTGCAATATGCAAATCTTATTTCTCAATTGTAGCGTTAACAATTAAAAACGTAAATTGTGCATCATCCCTGGTGCATTATTGGCAAATATCAAAAACTGCCATATTAACAACACAATGCAATACAGATCTGTAACACTTCAATCAAGCAACTCGTTTCGAGATGATAATAAATGGTATAATTTTTTGACAAGCCATTTAATATGTAATTAAATTCCCTTAATTTTCATGATTTAAGGCTTAGAAAGGACCTCCACAGTTCTGTCGGTTTCAAGAATACTTTTAAGATGTTGAATTATTCTATTGAATTCAGTGTTGATTTTATTAAATGGAGACTGCTATCTTCATTCATGCCAACCTTCTCTTTTCCATTTTGTTTTAGTTGTTGTTGTCTTGCAATGATCTGCATTATTCAAATTACTTTAATGGATGATTTAATATGAAACTCAAAAAAGTGGGTAATTAAGTCAAGTTACTTTGTACAATAGAATGACATTTTCGTTTTGAATCACCATTCATTGAAACTTCATGAGAATGTTGATATTCATTTAGTACCAAATTTGAAACATTCTATAGTTCAAATCAAAGAAGATTCCACAATTAGGTAATAAGAATTGGTCACATTATTAGCGAAACAAGATTGTCCTTCTCTACCATATATATCATTCCATCTTTAAATTCTGAACATAATAGCTTCACCTGCTAATCTTCAATTTAAGGCATATATTTCTTTAAATAAATTTTTAAAATATCCTAAGAGAACTAAGAAATGATATTCTGAATCTTTAGAATTATCAAAAATTCTTTTTAAGATCTTCCTTTATAGATATCCATTAAATAATTTTACAAAATATTGGCATATCAAAGAAAAAATAGCATTACTTTCATAATTGATTTTTTTAATCAAAATGATAGCACTGAGAATACGAATGATAGCAGCAACTGTTTAGGGGTTTGGGAATGCATATTGACTTTTTAATACATTAAAAAGGAAACAATGAAATGTGTTCAGCTTAGACACAAAAGCAAAATGTAACTATTCTATAAATAGGATGTTACATATCAACAAATTAAAAGATATAATAAGAAAAGTTTTACAAAAAGAATTGAGTATTTTTCAAAACTGTTTTACCAAATTTATTAAAATGAGGCAAATATGTTCAAAAATATTTTTATTATTTTAGTTATTTCCCGCCCTTTATTCTTTAATCCGCAGGTCATTATTTAAAATATCAAGCACTCGAGTTTAATTTGCTTTTCCCCAAATTCATTTCGTCAAGCCTATATAAAACAAATGAATTAATTAATTGATAATCAAGCACCAGAAATATTAAGTCTAGCTATCAGCTAAAAACCGATTACAAAATTGTATTTTAACTAATCAAAAGTATTTAAAAAATACAATATCAGGTAATAAAATTGACGATTACAGGTCAATTAAATTCTAAATTCAAAAGAAAATAAACTGTAAAATTTACTTTATAAAGCAGAAATCCATAGAAATAATTATAACAAAACTAAAAACAGTCAACGAAAAAATAATTTTTAACCTGGATTACAGTCTGTAAGTAGTGAACAGATCGATAAAAGAACTTTAGAGATGGTCAAAGCAGGGCTCCAATTATCTTTCAGAATATCTAAACAGATCACACCTTGACTATTAATGTTACAATGATAGATCCTTGTGCGAAATGTTACCTGGCAATAAGAAAAAAAAACTTCAGATAAATAAATTAAAATTATATTTCACATCCATATATATTTGAAGAAATCATGTCACATAAAAGGCTATTTTGAAACAATAACAAACACTAAAATACAGTGAATTGAAATCAAACTAAAAAGCATATATCATTTTAGATGTAGCTAATTTTCTCTGAAATGCAGATTAATAAAATTTCAAAACAAAATTCAAAGCACTCTGAACTACAAAAACTTCAAGTGTAACATACAAATAAAATACAACCAATTCTTGCCAAATATTGCATGCAACTTCATATCAAACTTACTTTGGGAGGTTTGAATGGGTACTCAGGAGAAAAATGTATATCAAGGAAAAACACCCCTCCTTCATAAACCGATCCAGGTGGTCCCAAAATTGTAGACACCCATTCATATAAATTATCTCCTTTGGGTCCAGCACTAGAAAAAAAAAATTAGTATAAAATACTCAGTTTCAGAATTTCTTAATAAACAATGATAAAATTTTCAATCATGATCTAAACACAATTAAGACACATAAAATATTTTTAATATAATCAAGGAAATTGCACTAATTGTATAGTACTAGCAGCCTTTGATAATCAGCTTATACATCTAGTCCCTCTTATTAAAACTGTTAAAAAATGAATTTGATATTAATAGTTTAAAATTTCAACTTGCTTTTGATAAAACATGAATTTAATTGAATCACTCTACTACAAATTATTGTACATGCAAATTAAAAAGTATATAAACTACATTAAAATCCTATTTGCATTGAGTTAATGTTTAAAGAAAGCAATTCTTTTCTCTTAATTTAATCATTAACAAAATGTCATTAAAAATTTTGATGGACAAGTTTGAATTTCCTCACAAAATTAAATATGTGGTTAGATATCCTAATTAATTTAAAATTTCGAATAATTAATTGAAAACAAAAAAAGAAACTACAGAAATGAAGCTGATATGATTAAAAACATTTTTTTAAGATTTAAATTATGCAAAGCCACTTTTGTTAGCTGACAGTTTTGGAAGATATGAGCATCAATTTCCATAAGCCAGTACCAACAATTTACCTATCAGGCAACAATAAATGCATTCGCCGCCTCGACTCGCATCTGATATTCTAACATAACTATAGACACCCCCTTCTTTGTTATCTTTAAAATAGAGAAAAATATATGGATATTTATTTATTATTTAATAGATAGTTCAATATAGCTAGATAATAGGTAAGAACTATTTGGGAGTTGTGCTGCTATCAACAGTTATGAAGTCTATTTTTGCAGTTTATCAAAACTTCTATAATAATCTTCAATCTTGATTTCTTTTCCGTCTTCTTTAATCAGGTTTTTGAATTGAGGTTATAGTATGCTCTCTTCCAAGCATTCTTTATAATATTTTGGAACTCCATTAAATAATTAAGCAAAATGTTGTATTAAGAAGCATAAAAACATTCAATGAAACAGTCGGAAATGTTCATGTAGTGTTTGTTTACATCTGATTACTGACAAGCTATATTAAGTGATAAGAACGATTTGTGTATCACACAAGTTAGTATTATATATGAATACATATTTAAAAAGGGCAGGGTTACAAGTCATGAAATATCATCCATGAAACAAATACAAAGCAATACATAGTTTTAATTTGCTTTACCTGCAGTTAGGAGGAGGATCAAGAGTTATTTCTGCCAATTCTTTCTGAATACTTTAAAAAAGAAAACAATAAATTAATAACCTAATCATAAAAGTGTGCCATAATGACTAAAGATAATTTCAAGATCCCTTACCGCTTTGCACTTGTACTTAAAGCTTTAGACATTTTAGGATTCAGCTTATCCTTTTCTCGATCCAGATTTGTTGAAGATGGTACTGTAGTTCTATTTCTATTAGCTGCTCCAGATGGGCCAGCTTGTGGCGATACTTCCGTCATTCTGTTGTGAAAAAATTTCAAATATTAAAAAAATGTGGATAAGATTAATTTGAATATGATTGAGCTACTAACACATTCTTATATCATACATAATTTAAGATGTTAACATGCTACACTTCTGAAACAACTTTCCTTGTGAATCATAAATTTCAAAACAAATGATACACATTTAAATCCAATTTGCAAGTCATACAATGGATTATCTAATCCCTATATTAGATTCATTTCAGATACAAAAAAATCTTGACACAAAAAAAGTAAATTAAAGAAACATTTAACAGAAATCATTAATTCACATATTAAAAATTTATTTAATGTATACTTTAATGCTATGATGCATTCATAAATTTTAAGCTAAAACTACAAAACAAGGAGGGAGTGAAAAGTTGTTTCATTCTTAAAAAATTAAGCATTTAACAATCTTCAGCATAAAAGATATTCAGCCTATTCTAATTATAACATTTTCCTCAAAATCCATTCAAAGGCCTTTAATATTTTACATATTCTACCAACTGCAAAATTTTAAAAATGCTGTTTGGAAGTAATGCATACAAATAGGTCCAATTTTTTTTAAAAAAAACAAATCATTTATATGTAGTGCAATAACTGCAAGACATAAATATAATAGCTAGTAGAAATAGAGGGATGGAACAGAAAACTAACTTCCACATAATTCGTATGATATGCAACTGGAGAGTTAAGAGAAAGACCTGAGCAATAGGAGGCTCAGCACTTTCCAGCTCATCTTGCAATATTGTTTGGAATATTCAAAAAAAAAAAAAAAGTTTACTAAAGCTTGACTCAGATTTATTTACTGCTATAAGTCCCACTCAACAATATTTTGACTTCATTCTAGAAACTCAAAGTAGAGAGTGCCTGCTTATCAAATCAATCTTTTGTTGTTGTTACCTATGCTGTAGCAAGAATAGAAGATCCCTAGATTAAACGATGTTTTCAGTCCCATATCAATCTACTTAAAACAAACACAAACAAATTATTTTCTCTATGAGCTTCCCACTCCCACTTTGAGACTAGCAAACAGGACATCTATATATCCAAGCAAAACAAACAATATATCAAAAAATAATTCAAACAAAATTAGATTATACAAAGTAATTCAGCACATCTGAATAATTAGCTGCTACTATCAGTTACATGGATGCCAAGGTAAATGCCGTAAATAACAATGACTCCTAAAATTGAATAACTGTTAAAACCTAATTTAATCTAAATTTTCTAAAAACAATGAATATGCTAATTGGCTTGCAGAAGAAGGATCAAAATAAAATGATTTGATTTCTATTAGCATCCTAAAATCATATTGAAAAAATATCTTCACAAAAAAGTTGCATCTGAATGAAAATTTACATCAAATACCATAAAATCAGTAGTTCATTGAAGTATTTAATCAATCTAATCAGAGGATTAAAAGCTAACCACTTTGAATCCCATTTTCAAATGGGAATGGAAACTTTAAAGCTATTTTAAATATTTTAACTTGTCAACAAAAGACTTACATTCTAGTTCTAGAAATGAAGTGCAGGATGCAAAACTCTCAGTACTTGATTGTATTATATTCATTTTTGAAAGTGGCAAAAAAAGAATACAATATGTCCTACTTTCTTTGCTTTTACTCACAGATAATTCAATTTTCTAAATAGTTTTATACATATATTAACATTTTTACTGGTATTATTTAGACTTTAATTTTAGGATATTTGCTTATATTATTGCCTTATATTATATAACATATTTTAACAGTAGCATTTCTGACTATAAAATTTTGAAATTTTAAACTTCAATTTATTTTATTCTGTAGGCATAATTTACAAATAAAAAGTGACAAAAGATTTGTCATTACAACACAAGTGCAAAGACCATAATCTTCCCTTCAATGGTTTTACTACAAGATTTTGATACAGATTTCCTTGACATGTGTGGATTTAGACAAAAGAATTTTAGGTATCTTTAAAACAATGTTGCAGGCATCAATGATTTTTATCCCTTCACTCAAAGCATAAGAAAATGCTAAAGTGAGCAAATTTATAGAATGCCTGTAGAATTAAATTTAAAAAAAGAATTGGATCAGGAAATAAGGGAACATTTTAAAATGAAATTAATGTGCTAAATTAAAGATAAATATTATGAAATTAATAAGAATTCATTTTAGATTAAGAGATATCATTGCATACATATTAAAACATTTCATTTTCTTAGTTTTATACTAAGAATTTATGCCTTTTATAAACTTATAATTTGAAAAACTTATTTTGATAACATTTCTTTACCTTTCTTACATTGTATAATTCTACTTATTGAATGCATTCATTTGAATGTGAGCAATGTTACACTCTGTTACATATTTAGCATTTTTGTACAATCTGCCATATTTTCCACATTAATTTTCATTCCACTATTGATTAGGTTTGTAAACCTTGCATAACACTTACTGACACATTAAATCTTACATTGAGTCTCAAAAAGGTCCTCCCCAGTCCACAAAACCCTTCCATAGAAAGTATCACATCACAGCATATAGCCAGCACAACCACATCTTTGCTATCCCTCAAGAAAAGAGAGAATTCATTATCATATTCAACAACTTCTCATCCACATTCCTATGGTGCTGTTCAGAAGGAGTGTAGAATAAAGTAAACCCACAGGAGTTGCAGCTGCACCTCCTGAATGTTACAAATGTAATCGGTCTAGAATTGCAATCACAATGAAATAGGAACTATTTTCTGAGTTCTAATGGCCATCACAGACTAGGGTACAACCCCTACTATAAGAGGCATGTCCCACCATCAGCAGAGAGTAACTCATCTCTACACCATTACTAATGCCTGCCACAGAGGTAAAAAAACAACCACTATACCATAAGTTTCTCATCCCCATTTCTGATGTACCCATGGTGGGGATGTATCAAAGAGATAAGAAAAAATAGACAACTTAAAGCCTAAAATTTAAACAATAAAATGCACTTGGAAAACATTTACATTTTGATAATAAAAAAACATTTGACAATGCTTTTCCAATTTAATGCTGATATATCCATTTGATATTGTAATAATTTTAATTCCAAAATGGAGTTTGCATGCAACTTAAATAACACTGTAACATTTTTGATATAAAATAGTCATAAGAATCCTTTTAAGTGGAAGAAATTTTACATTTCTAGAATATCCAAAACATTTAACATTAAACAAAACTTCAAAAGTGCTAAAACTAATTTTACTATGTTTTAAAAAAACTCCTGCACATTCTCTAATTATATATTAATAAGAAAAATAACTCATACAATAAAAACATCTTGGATTAATCATTGACAAAAAAATTTCTTTCATACCTCAAACATATACGTTAAAACAAATACAATCGTAGAAAATGCCTGTAGATTCATCAAAGCTCTGCAGATGAATTCAATGACACCAGTAAATTCATTCAATAACAACATTTAAATAAAATACTGTAACTACTAAGGACTGTTTTGGTTATCAGTAAAGATTTTTTAACAGTTTCAAACAAAATACAACAAATCTTTTGTGGCTGCCCTCCTTTAGATATCAAGAAACATGCTGAAAACAGCATATCTAAACAACTCAGAAAACTACAAAAGAAATAGAAAACTAAGAAGCTGAATTTTTTTCTTTTTAATCTCAAATCCTGGAACATCTAAAAAATACTGATATTCTTATGAGGGCAGCAATCAACTGAAAAAAAATCTATGCTTCACACACGATTCTAAAATTACTGACACAGTTTACTATGCTTTTGTACATGACTTCAAAGAAAAAGAATGAAGTCAGAAATCTTCTAGCTTAGAAATAGTTTCATTGTTTTCATGGCTCAAATAGTTGCAACAACAGCAGTTCATTATGTAATCAAAAATAATTTTATAGATGCAAAATATCCCCATGCCTAGGACTTCTTCAATTGCAACAGCAAGTACCCAAGAAAAAAACTATTTGTTTAAGAATTTTTTAAAAAATCAAATTACATTTTGCAATAATAAAATCACGTTCTTCTAAATTAAAACAAAAAGGATAGAATTGAAATGAAAGAATAGATAAACTCAGCAAAATAACAACTGAGTATTATTACTGAACAACCTGATTACCATGATGCTTATCCAAAAATCAGTGACAATAAAACAATAAGTGCAGAATGGCAAGGAAGATTACATAATATTTTTTAAAGAATTGCTTGATGAAAAAAGAAATTCTAGTACAGTTAAAACAAGATTGTGATGAAATTTTTCTATATCAATTAAATCTTCTGCCATGGAATTTTTAAAAAGCATAAGGCACGAATCATCAACAAACTAGCAACAAGTGCCTGTGGACACAGAGATAACTCAAATGAATAAACTATTTTGGAATGTTCTAAAAGAAAAAATAAAAGAATCTTATAACCAGAAACCAGGAAAAATTTAGACATAAAAATCTTACTCTCATTTCCTCCTCTGACTTCATATTTTACTGATGTGAACAGAATCATAATTTTTCTTCAGTGTTTCAAACAAGACGAGAATTAATTATTTACTAATTTTGAAGAAATCAGTAGCTCATTAAATTTTATTCACACTAGTTTCACTTTGTTCTCTGAACACTAGATAGCCTCACACATCATTAACCTTGAAGTAACATAGCAGAAGCTCATTACATATGATTTCTGGAAGCACATTTCAGGGTGATGGCGACGCTACAACAAAAAACTGTTGTCAGGATTACAGAAACAGGATCTGTTACCATTGTACAGTGCAACTTTTCGCACAAGTATGGTGGTAATGCATCTACAACAAAACAATTTGTCAATAGCTACGTATGTTTAAAGAAACACAAAGTATGTTAAAACAAAAGTCATCTGGTTGGCCAAAAGTATTTGAACAGAATGTCAATTGAATCCATACTTCATGTCAATGAAGTCTGAAAAATTATTGAGACAGTGCATATTCAATACATATTCACATTCATATACATATTCAAATCAACAGTTTATAAGGAGATTCACAAAAGGTTTCTCCTACCTGAATATAAGGTGCAACTTGTAGTACACAAAATCACATCAAGACACAAAAAAAAGTGTATAGTTTGCTGTTACTATGCTAGACATGATAGATACAAATAACATTTTTTTATATCTGATTTTTACCAAAGGACCCCCCTTTTGTGTAAGCAGTACTGCAAACTGACATAACAGTAGGATTTGGGATTTACAGCTGCTTCAGGAGAACAACAGTAGAATTTGGAATTTACTGCTACCTCAGGAAGTTTGTAGTTATAGGTCACTTCATTTTCATCGAAAATTCCATAAATGATGTCTACTGAAAAATGTTAGAGGAATATGTTTTCTCAATTGGTTGATATTGAAGCACAGAAATGGCCTGTTTACTTTCAGCAAGGTAGGGCACCACCTCCAGTTTGTTCATACAGGATTCACTGAAAGCTCAATTCAGCAACAAGTCGATTAGAAGGGCAGGGCCTATTTCTTGGCCTCCAAGAAATCCAGATCTGATACAATTAGACTTTTTCTTCTGGATACATTTCAAGAATTTTGTTTGTACTGAGAAAATTCAAGATGTATACCATCTCAGGAAAAGAATAATCACTTGTATGGCAAACAACACTCCAGAAATGCTAATCAGGACATGGGAAGAGGTTGAATAATGTTTGGATGTGTTCCATGCCACAAGCAGAATACATATTGAAATTTACTAAATGATAAAAAGCTTGATTAACTAATCTTTAAGTGCATGTATATACAACATTAACCTAATTTTATGATTACATTTTAAAAAATTGTATCAAAGCCCCAGAGGATTTTTTAATGGACACCTTGTATATTAATTACAGCACATCTCACATTGTCTGGTTAGCTGGAAACCAAATGAAAATAACAAGAAAAAAATACGTCCAAGAAAAAAAAGCAATAAAATATGGAAACTACTTCTTGGAAGAAACTCAGGACAAATCAACTTAAGTTCAACTTCTAAATTAAATAAAATTAAAAATGTTACCAAAATTTGAAATTTACCTAAACTTATATCATTAAAAATAATACTTTATTATATTTATAGTAATAAAGCTTAAGTCTTTAACCATTATATATATATTTATTTATACATACATACAAACATTAAGAGAAAAAAAAATTACCCTTCTCGACCTTCAACAGAAAGCTCCATTTCAAAATTATAATGAAGATAAGGTTCACAATCTACCATAAAAGTATCTTTTATCCACAAAGACTTTGCTGAAAAATAGAAATGTTCATATTTATTTTTAAATAACTAATTCGATAAAAATGTAACTCTAAAACTAAAGCTTAAGAAAGTTATCACTAAATAGCTTTGAAAGTAATTCAATTCATACTAAAGGAAAAAGAATATATCCTTTCACTAAAATAGCATATTGTAATTTTTAAAAACATAGCTTTAAAATAGGTAACAAACAGTTTGGCATAAGTAACAACCTTTGATAGGCAATAAACCATCTAAAACCACAGCAACAATCTCTATTGAGCACATGAAATTTGATCAATTTCAATAAAACCCATCAGATAAAAACTAATTCTTATAACTCCACAGGTCTTTAAACAACTATAAGAAATTAAATAGTTTAAACAAAATTAGCACTACATTTATTAAGTTTTAAAAAAAGGCAAAATTCAGCATGGGAATCCCTAACATAATCAGGAAACCCAAACTTGCTCTTATTACCTATTAACTTTCACAAAAACCACTGACTTAATACTAAAATTATTTCCATGGCTTAAAATTTCAACACAGTAGAGGTTTCCACAGTGCAAGAGAAATTGCTGCAAAAATTTAATACTTTTAAGCATTTTTTAAACACCTTAGCCTAAAAATTAAGCACCTTTATAAAACATTCATATGCAAACTATGTATCTTCTAAGCTTAGTGTTATTTTGTTTGTTTGTTTTTTTCTATTTAATAAAAATACATAGTTTTTATTGAAAAAAAATTCTTTGAAAATATTAAATGCTTATTTATTTAAAATTTTAATACTTATTTCAATGTTTGCAAAATATTTTCTATTATAAAATTATGCCTTTTCGCATTTGACTAAAGCATAAAAATAATCAAAAATGGAAGGAAGAAAAAAAAATTATCAAAAACATTGTCAACTTTTATAAGATTAACAATAATGATATGTGAACTTTTTTTTTAACAATTCTTAAAATCAAAATAACATATCAGATAGATACAATATTTCACAAAATGTCAATAATGAAGTAGGAGCTCAACATGACCACAAATTTTGCATTTGATTTTTATAGAAGCAACAACAATTAAGATCCAACATAGCTGAGATAGAAAGAGCAAATTTCTCTGCACTGACACAATCCATTCAGTAATTTTATTTGCAATCTAACAAACCTTAGAAAACTAAAGCATTCCTATGATTATTATCATATGACTGACAAAACTGCCATTAAAATTGATGATAGAACAATGCCATGGTCTAGATAAGTTTTTTAAATCAATTTTAACAAAAAATAATAGTAGTGTTCACAAATGATCAGATTAAAAGAAGATTGTATTATCGCCTCTTATTTCTTAAAATGTAATAAAAGTCTTTTTTGAAAGATTAACATTCCTATAAATTGATAAAAACCTGCTTTTTAACCTATAAAAAAATTCTTACTTAAAATAATTACAGAAGAAACATATTTTATGAAGAAATTAAAATGTTTTAACGAGCTCTAGTCTTCATAATTAATAGAAACAAACTAAATAAGTAAAAAAAATTAGCTCTATAGTTAGAAGCAAAACAGAAATAAATCAACCTGAGTAACTTTCCAAAGCTTTCTCGCATATTGCCAGGAAATGCCTTACGTGGCATTGGCCGACAATAGTTACAGAACATTAATACTATGCATGTATTAAATATTTTTACTGATTTTATCTATTGTGTGATCGTTGGCAAGTGTTTTAGGATTGATCTTTGGCAGGCGGTTGGAAGCATAAAACAAATTTGAGTTTTAGACTCATTTTTCTTAATTTATTAAAACAGAAATTTGACTCAAAAGCACATTTGTAGTCACAAAATTACGTACAAAATTAGATATATTTAAGTCACTACATTTTTTAGTAATCATATTTACCTATTTCTAAAAATACAGACCAATGAGCGGTGAACCCCTCATTAGACTTAGCTCAAAATTTGGAAGATTTTTTAAGCGATAATAAATTTTTGCACCAGATGTGAACTATCTAGGTCTCTCCGTTTTGCAATTACTATACTAACTTATATTCGAGTTGCCGGACAGATAAACAGATCTCCTCTGAATGGATGTTGCTGAAAATTTGATCAAAATCTACAAGTTTGAAGTGAAGACCAGAACTCATCCATCACCAGCAAAATGTTTTTGTGCTTTGTCACAGGCAGACATTTTTCGAAAATGTGTTTTCAAATTCAAGAAGATATGAAACGTGGAGATTCATTAAAGTTTCGAGTAGGAATTTTTTGATGACTGCAATATTTTCCCTAAATTTTGTATGCGAGAAAGAAAATATGCCAATTGAAGCCTTTTTTTAAGTCTTTCTGGAAACAAACACGAGACGATATATCGCATTACTTCAAAATTTAACAAATGAAGAATTTTATTCAATGAACATACTTTAAAAATTTTTGAATTTAAATAAAGCAAAGAAAGCGCTCCTCCCTCCCCCCCTTTAACTACAATTTTAACAGTTGCGGAATAATATAGTTCAAGGATAAGTAGTGCTATCCACTATTGGCCCATGTGTTGCAATAATAAATTTTAAGCCTTCAGTTTTGGATTGTCCAAATTCAGAATTCAAACATTAATGGCAATCTTTTTCAACACAGTGAGTGTTCTTGGCACAAGGACATAATTCTGGGAGATTTAGATACAACAATCCATTAAAAGCATGCTTGAATTGTATAGAACTTGGATAACTCCTAGGATAAAACATCCTGATCATGCTGATATTTTAATACTCTCTCTTTCCTGATTACAAAGCATAATTTTGAATATTATACTCCAGTTAAAAATAAGAAATTATCTTTCATTCCATTTGTGTCTCATTCTTGTCAAATCAACAATAAAATTAAATTTCTGAAGAAAAATCAGCATGAGAATACATGTTTCCATGGTAGCAACAATGTAAAACCTGTGTTAGAATTTTCTTGAATCCATAGTCGAGTGATATATGAAAAGAAAAAATCCAAAAAGTTGTATACGAAAATTTTAATATAACTACTCTTTTAACATGTAATACAGTTGGAGAACTTTTCCAACTGATAGTGATCTACAGGTAGTAAAGTTGGGCCATTATACAGAGTGCATTATGAACTGCATATGACGGAGTCTGCAAATTTTAATCCAATCGTAACAATCATGAAATCATACACACTTTTCAAACTTCTTAGATAGTAAACTTCCATAATTACTATTTTACTAAGTATACATGACTGCTTATGTTTCAAATATGCTAGAATTCTTCAACGAGTGGCAGAGAAAAATTAAATGGCAGAACCTTTAAATTAGAAAATCCTTGGATGACAATAAATATTTTATGACTACATGAATATTTTTTAGTATTATTTAAGAAAGGAAGGAATACAAGCAATGCCTATGATACTTTTTATGATGAATGTGTTTCTCATCTGCCTCAGCATCTTAGTACTTTTTATTTGGTTCAAAGCATTGTGTTAGTAACCTTTTTTTCAAAATGTGGATCATCTTCAACCCTGTTTATGCTCTTAAGAGTATTTGGAAATAATAGATTGCAAGTTATCAATAAAGAAAATCAAATGTAGAAACATGATTTTCCAGAATTTGTGAAGTCAACTCTCAATCGCTTATCACCTGAAACTATCTCAAATAGATTTAGAGCATGTAACAAGAAATTAACCCTCTTAAAAGTAATAAAACCTTAAAAATCAACACACCAATCCAAAGAGAAGATCATTTTCTTAAAATATTCGTAGGAAAAATTGGTGAAACAAAGCTGAAAATACAGGAGAATGGAATGGCCCTCTAGAACAAGCAGATTTACAGTATTTTATGGTTGGAAACAAAGTTGTCACAAATATGTTATAACATAAAAATATACAATTTTAAAATCATGAAAAATTGATTTAATTTTAATTTTGCAGCTCTTAAGTAAGCTTAATATTGAAACATTAAGGAAAAAATTAATTTAGATGACCAAACGCCAGTTAATTTTTATGAACCCATAGATTCACTAGATACAAGTTCTATAGATAATGCAGTAACAGTCATTCAATATAACATTGAAACTGCAAAGGAAAAGACTAATATTCAAGTATTAGTTAGGTTCTGCAATAAAGCAAAGAATAATGACTATTCTACTGGTGGACCATCAAAAAATAACCTATCATTATTTATAAGGGCTCTTTTCTAAATATAGTGAACGCATGATAAAAGATAAAACACAAGATGTTTCCTGCTGTGACATTTTTCCTGTTTGAATCACCACAAAATCATTATCCACTGTGGGAAAGAAGATGCTAAAAAGTTAAAAATCAGATGAAAAAAACACAAAAAAATAGAGAAGGGACAGAAAAAAAAATCAAGTATACAAAAAAAAAAAGATAATCTTCATTAGTCTTCAATTTTATGTGATGATTATATGGTGAATGAATTGAGTAACTTGGATTATGGCAAGAGCACAGATGAACAAATCAAAGTAGAAAAGTCTATTTACACTAGTGTCCCAAATGCGAGGTAAATATAAAAATATATGTTTGTTTGTGTATAATTCAGAATATACAATATAAAGAAATACATATTCAGGGACTAAAACTTACTAAGAACAAAAGATTTTTTAAACATCGAAAATTATTTATTTAATGTAACATATCAAGGCTTAACATCTAAAATGCTAAAGTAAAAGATCAACAATTAACATATACTTTTAATAAAAAATAGGACGTTACAGAAAAAAAATATATATCATGTGACTAAAATCTATTTAAAAAATGGCTTCACCTATATCAAACCATTTTTATTGTATTTTTTAAATTGATAATGTAAATATACTTTTATTATTGCTACCAATAATATTTTTTTTCTTTAGCCCATTTGACAAATACAATTATTAGCACAACAAAAATGTCCATTTTAGACAGATAAAAATGATTAAAGATTTGAATTTTTGATTAATTTATTTTTAAATTATAATTATTTTGATATTTCATGTGATAATTATTTAAGAATGTGAACAATCATAAGAAATATAGACTAGCAAAACTTCTCTATAAAGTTTAGATAGTAACTGGAGATATAATTAATTATGTATAATTTTGATACAACTGCCTAAATTCCACAATTCATTTTAAAAATGTCTCACTGAACTCCATCTTCACAGAACAAAAGAAAAATCAGAAAGTATATTTTAGAGAACAAATATAAATTGCTTTCATTTAAAAATAAAATGATTAATTTTATAGTATATAAGTGGCGACGTTTCAGACTTCATCAATTAAATATAAAGTAGATTTTATAATAAAATTAAAGCATAAGGCAAGTTTTTATCTATAAATGGGTTAAATAAATGATTTGATTAAATTGTTGCCACCAAATTGAGTAGGCAGGATTAATGATCAGATGGATTTCAGATTTCTCTTCACCTAAAAGAATACACACTATAAAAAGAAAAATGAAGATGCACATAAAGAAGGGATTGCAACCCCATATAATATTTCCTGAATTAAAAAAAACACAACATTAATAAACTAAATTTGTTTTAAATTATCAATACAAATATTTTGAGCCAGACAAAAACAAATTTTTAAATTTAAAAAAAAAATTAATAAGCATCTTTACGGTCCAAAATACACTATATCAGAGAATGAGCTATACTAGAGAGAATGAACATATCTGCATATTGCATTTTTAAAAAGTTTATCAGAAATATTTCATTCCTTTAGCATTGGCTTCTTGAGACTTTCTAAAATTTGTATTATGAAATATGCAGCATCTTCACAATGATCTGAATAATGCAAAGGCTTGCATCTTAATATTTTTTATCTCAAAATTCTGTAAAGAACTATTATATAAAAAAGCCCATTGGAAGAATTTACAATAAAAGAGTCCATTAAAATACTACTACTTCAAGCCATATAGTTGAAATTTAAGCTATGGAATAGTTTGTTCAGATTGTATCCCAAACAATTCCTTTTGACAGAGTACTGAATGCAATTGCTTGTGATTTTTACAGTCTCTTTTCTTTTCTGCATTGTTTTAATAATCACAATGCTGATATAAAAAATAATGCCCTTACTTGTTTTTAGGTTCATAAAAAAACTGCTTTAAAAAATTTGAATGCATTAATGCGAGATGAAATTTTCTTCAATTCCAATAAATTAAAAAGCTTACTCTGTTTTCTAAATAGCACCTACAATTCTATGATTTTCTTCCCAGTAAATTTTCTGAAAGCAGATGAAACATACCAGTTAACCAGAGGGTTGAAAAGAAGTGTAGTAGCCCCCCCCCCCAAATTTCTCACCAATTTGGCAACCCAACATAACATTCTTCTAGCAACCCTAATTCTGTTTTGTTTACTACCTTTTACAATAGTTGAGTTATACATGAACAACAACTATTTTATGAAGTATGCTAAATTAAAAATAATAAAAATATTGATTAAAGATTTTAATTTTGTTCTTTATTATAATAGAAAGGGGTTTTTTTACAATTAATAAGAAATATAATTCCATTTTTAATGTGAATATGAGTACGAAATACTTATTTTCAATTGCTAGTATGTGCTTTGAAAAATCATCTGAAATCATAATTTACAAAATCGTCTGCATTCTCACATTAAAAGACAGCTGCAACAGAATTCTTTGAAGTTCTCATAATTCTTTTGCTGCTGTAAAGTTCATTTCCTTAATAATTTGTTAAGTAGGCAATTGCGTAAGAATGGATGTTGGGTATATGTATTTTGAATCTGCAGAATGAATGAAGGGTGAGTGGAATATATATTTTTTTAATAATTCATGAAGTTAAGAAAGGATATTTGTATGTACTGTTCTTGTTATCCACATATTCCTTATGTTCAATGTGCTAGCGAAGCTACTAGATTTCTGCTTCCTTCACTAGAGAAGTTATAGGATGTTTTTTCAAGTTAAAAACTTCTGCCCGGTGCTCTTCGTCAGATGCTGAGAGGCATCGCATGTTCTAAATTTTGCTCTTTACAACAAACCTGTGCAGCCAGTTTGAAAAACTTCCAAATTTTAAAGATAAACAGTGACGGTGATCTCAAAGGTTAAAAAAAATAAATAAAAATCTCAGTAACAGAATAAATGTATTTCCGATTAAAATAAAAATTCTAATACTTATCAGTTAAGACCATAATTTTAATACATAAAGTGGTAACCAAACTGGTTCATGGAAATATTTATTTTGTTAGCCATTTTTATTGGTAACTTAGCACAGCAAGAGGCACACTATTCTTCACTTTTATCAACCAGAGTAAAATTACTCTGTACACTCGTAAGTGTACTATGATTGAATCACTCTTACAAGTTCACTCTTTCACTCACCTTACTTGCACAGTTATATGGAGTATATAAACCTGAGCACCAGTATAAACCTCCATTTTAAAAGTACAGATAAAGTGTTCTTCCATTAATTCATTTTCTTTTCGTAACACAGGCATTTTCAACTTTTCTTTACTCAGCTGAACTAAAAACAGTCCAATTCAAAGCTATGCAAAATAGTGCACTTAACCTGAACTCTAACAGGAGGGGAGGGGGGATTTTTTAAGATACTATATCAGTTTTAACACCTTTTTACCCAAAGAAAGTCAGTGTTTACATTTTATGTAGTACGTGAAACATCCTCATGAACATGTCAGTTAAATGAATAATAAATTTAATATAGTACCTATTCTATTTTTTTTTAAATCGGTAGTTTTAAAATAACCCATTTTTATTAAGAGATCACAAATATTTACTCGATTATTTCTGATATTTCTAAAATCTTTACAAAACAGATATCTAATTATACCTAAAGACCTGATGCTTACATGCTTTTATTTGCAAAACTGTGGATAATTAGAAATTATATATATATATATATATCTGTATAACATCTTATAGTCTAAGCAGTCAAAATGAACTAAATCATTTGTATCTTTTTCATTTGTAATAAATATAAACAAAACAATAAATGTGTCAAGATAGGTAGATCTCACACTCTTATTGCATGTAAAGTAAAACAATCATTAGAACAAACTTTAAGTATAGAAGCAATACATACTATCCTACCGTCACAAGAAAAGCCCTGATCATGGTTGCCGTAAACAGGCTAGTCTAAGTAAGGAGGAAAGTAGGCATTAAAGTAGACCACAACATTTGGTTAAGAAAGTGCACTTCCTTATGTGAGAAATTCTTTTCGTTTGTGTTTATGCAGATGTATTTATATGACAAACAAAATTATTAAATTATGGATAAACTTAGAAATTCCTTATTATTTAAGCTTTAAAATAATGTCTTGCATAATTTTTCTTCAACTGCTTTTATATAGATATTTTTAAGACCTGAGGCTGCATCAATTAAATAAAAACCATTGGATAATAACAAATTAGTTTGATATTTTCTTGAAGATTCATGTGTCTTTAAGAGTGGAAAGCTTATGTTTTATAACTAAATCCTTCCTCTTTCCGTTTTACACTAGAATTTATGAGATTTGAATAAAGTGAATACGAACGATAGTTTCAAATAATAAACTTAGGATCAGAAAAAAAAGTTAATTTGGAACTGTTTAGTTCATAATAAATCTGTTACTGTTAGGTATAAATAAAAAGTAAAAACATGAAATTCAGTAAAAAATTAAAATATAAATAAATCAATAAATAGGCAAAATTAAAGATAATTATTCTATAAACATTCTTTTAAGAACTAACGAAGTATTTATCGGAACCTTTGTAATAGACACCTCAAAATTCGTTACCCAGTCCTCCGTAGTACAGATATATTACATACAACACAATATCCACGAATTACTGAAGAATACATATTTCCAAAGAATTTTAATAAACTAAAACATTACTCGAAATTATTTATCAGGCATCTATTACAAACAATATATAAGTGAAATAATTTTACTCAAAAATCCTGATATAATTTAGTTGATCAAACAAATCAATACCGTCAGATATATATAATATTTTTTTTAATTAAATAGCAATCATTTGTATTTTCTTGAAGTCATTATTGCAAGCATGGACCGAAGCACAAAGCAAAATAAGACTTCTAACTGGTGATTCTTCTAATTATAATTCTGTTTCTTTCAAAAAAATAAATACTGCCTTTTCCTTCCCCCCTAAAATGTAATAGAATATACCATTTTCAAGCTGACTGACCCCACTTTTAGGGTTACTAGGGTTTTTCTCCTGACGGTAAGATAGTAGTCCTATGAGAATATACTCTCCCTATCAAATAAACAAGTCACTTTCTTTAACAAAACTAAGATTATATAGAAATATTTCAAAGAAGATTATCTGACACACTGATTATTAATCTATAATGCAATAGAAATTATTACACATTTTGATATAATAATGCGACTTTAATTATTTGTCTACATTATACATAAATAATTTACAAATATTACTTAATACAAATGTTTTTCTGTAATTAACCATCTTTAGATAGTTTTCAAAATATTGGAATTTGAAAAATACTTAAACATATAATAAAATCCAAGAAATGGTATGAATAAAAATATACTCAATAGAATTCTCGATTTTTGTTAAATTGCATATTATCTTCAAAATGGAAACAATTTTTTCAAGTTATAGTTGAAATACCAAATGCTGAGTTTCCGCAATATGTCCTTTCAATAAAATTACATGAGAACTGATGGTAAGGTAATCAAACAGCTGAAACAATGAAAAGATATATATTCTCGAAAACATACCATCTATTTATAAGGTTTTGTACATAAATATCCATGTGTTCTGTGAATTTGACTTAGATAAAAGCACTATGTAAAACCAAAAAATAATCCCAAGAAATTTGAGAGAAATGATGCATAATTATTGAATATTTAATACACTGACCTTTACTTTTATTAAAACCACAAATTTGCATAATGAATATTTACAGAAGTATTTACATCTTATTTCTAAAATATAGCTTCCTAGCAAAATACTGGAATTCTTATTTACATAAAAATAAATGTTATGAGTAATACAATACTCATAGGTATAAGCAATATCATAACTCAGAACCAAGGTTTGTGTATATTTCTATATCCATTTAAGCTACTTTTGTGGTATTCGTGTAATGTTGATCTTTGTTAACCCATCAAAAGCTAAGAATTTCGTTTCTGGAGCATACGCCGGAGAACGTACCTTCATTCCTTTCTTGCCAATCTAAATCTTAAAGCTAGATTATTTTATGACTGAATGTCAGTTTTTAACAAGAGTTCTATATCTAGAACAGAATAAATTCGATAAGAACTAATAAAGAAACAGAGTTTTTCACTGATTTCTACAAAATCTCACTACACAATTTAAAACTCCGGAAATATCAATTGAATATACGTAGGTTAGTATGTTTCGCAATTTATGGCCTTTAAAAAAACTACAGTGTGGCGATTGCTTACATTAGTTGATATAAAAACTGAACAATAAAAATTTTATAAATATGTAAATTAACTCCTACTTAATTCATTGAAAAATTAAAAATCTTATTAACGATCACAAGACTTCGCTTTTTACGGAGCGTATTAATTTTAAAATGTCAGTATAAAACGCGATAATTCACACTATTAGCAAACCTTTGAAAAATGTTCAGCAAGATTCAACAACAACAAAAAAAGTCAAATCTACGATTATTTTATAACGCAGTAGAATAAACCATGTAATAATGCTATGGAATACATGATACCATACCATATTGCACATTTTGCTTTCTGAATTTATTCAATTCTTCTGGCTTCTGTTTTTTATTTAACATTTTAAAACAAAAATACATACATTATTCTCCCAGCAAAAGAATAAAAAACATGTTTTACTTCATATAAATTGACATTTTAGTATTAAGTTCATTCAGCAAAAACCGGTACTTTCCATACTATTCAAGAAAAATGTGACAGAGAGAGAATGTCCCAAAAAAATTTTTTAGAAATATTAAATCTGTAACTTACTAAATAAAACTGCATTTGTAGATATATTATGCAGAAAACCGCAGGATCAATATGAATTAGAATTATGGAGAGAAATTAACAGAAAGCCATGCGAGAGAAAAAAAAAATTGTTGCCATAACAAGAATGTAAATTCTACTGGATAATGGATTAAAACGATAACAATGAATCACAATGCAATAGATTCACTACTTCCGGTCTTATGGGCATTAAAAAATTAATTATCTCTTTTTCAAAACTAAAAAATCTAAACTACTTCTAAACTAAGGTAGACTTTAAATGAACCTGGCAGTAAGAAAGACAGCAGCAGCTTAAATTTATAGCTGAACTTTTCAAAGCTTAATATTTCAAATTTATTTTATCATTAAAATTTTCTCAAAACGTCTCAAAATAAGAAAAGAATATCAATAGAGGCATTAAGTCGTGTAACTTTTCTTGCATGATTGCAAAAGAATGGATATATATTATAGATAATTTTGTCAGGCTTTCTAAATCAGTTGTTGTATGATGGTGGACATTGAAAAGAATCAGTCTTAATGTTTCCTCTTCTCATTTTAGGAGGCAAACTTTTATTTTAAATAAGTTGGAGACTATTTGCAAAACATGCAAGAGTGGAAGATAATTAAATTATTCGAAATAAAAAGAATAAATCAGTTTAAGCACATATCTAAGGTAAATATTTAGAAATAAAACTGTTAGAAAATTACGTATAACACCCAGATGGATTGGTGTAAAAGTAGGGTAGCAGAACTGTCAAAATACCAGCAGCAATCCACGGTCTTGCAGCGACTGAGTCCTCAATGGAGTCTCTACAATTGACTAGACCTACAGATAGGTCATGCATTGTGTAATTATGTGTGTTAATCTGTTCCTCTATACGTGTTTAAACACAAAAACTTTAAACATTCAATTAGTCAAATGGATGGAATTTGGCATTTACAAAAAAAATGTCTATTTGTCTGGCCTTTTCGTTTTAAAATTACTAAATCTGTCAAAGGAAAGGCTTTCAGTGTGCATCGGAGCATGACGATTTAAAAGAAAACAAGCTAACTGTTGTTGGTGATCTGTAAATTTTGAACTAAATCTGTAAATAAGTAGACTGCTTGTTCATATTACGTTATCATAGTAAATCAGAGAAGCAACAAGCTGTACAGATGAAAATAATTATATGGCATTAATAATAAAACTATTGATCAATTTATAATTCTAAATCAAACTCATCAGTAGAAATAGTTGGGATCATTTTTTAAATAAATTATAAAATAGCTGCCTATGGTCACCAACTAGTTCGCCCATCTTAATGCTCATTAAAATTTTAATAATGAAATATTTTATGTATTAAATTTTAATAATTAAATATTTTAATAGCTTCTTCATCAAAATATTTTAAAGCTTCAAATTTGCATAGCATGTAATTCACTCATAATATTGTTATGAATATGTAGTTTTGCTTTCCCGCTCCAATGATGCCATCGTAAAGAAGACAGATTTAGAGTAATCTGTATTGAATAGTGTCTAGGTGTGAGGTCAGAGGTCCCAAGGCTTGGCGACAAAATAGATAATACACGAAACATCGAGAATTTTCCCGGTCCGTCCATTAGGAGCCAAGATACATCTAGAATGATTCTCATTGGTTCAGAAGGCTTTTAGCCCCGCCATGCGTCACTATATAAGGCAGACAGTCTGCTGTGTTGAACAGAGAAGAGCTGAACTGAGAGGTTTTGGAAGCTGAACGAAGCGCAGTGGCGGTCGACTGAGTAGACATGAACTTAGAAATCTGGAAGAATAGTCCTGAACGGAGGACTTCTGGATCACTGTATGGCGTATTCTGACGAAGCCTGTGTCGCCATCGGGAACGGAGTTATCCTGAACTCAGGAGTAGTCCCGTTGTGCGAAGTAGTGAGTCGGCAGCGAAGGCAAGAAGAAACAGAGGAGTCATTTTAGCCTGTTCGGGAGAGACCTACATAAGTGTAGAAAGAATCCCTTAAATATTCCCTATCCTGCTAAACCCTGTCTAGACGCTTTGTGAGCTGTGGACATTGTCACTACGTAATTTCTGCCTGAGGACTACTGTTGCTATTGTGGGCTACAATCTGCAGTAGAGTACTGCTATGTGCTGTCCTATGCGTTCGTCTCGGGGGTATATAGTTGTCATTTGTACATAATTGTCGCTGTGCTGTAAATATTTGTAGTCTGTGTACTGTCCTGTCTTCGTCCTGTAAATAAATTTCTTCTGTGTTGTGTCGTCTACTGAAGGTCTGGTTATTGTCCTCTCGTGTCTTCTTGGGGCCGCGGTGGCCCGGTGGTAAAGTCTCGGCTTCGGAACCGGAGGGTTTCAGGTTCGAGACTCGATTCCACCGAAGATCCGTCGTGTGAGGGGGTCTCTTGCACGTTAAATCTGTCAGGCCAAAGTCCTCCCGCTGGTGTGGTGTGGTGTGGAGAGGGGGGTGCCACTTCAGTTGTCGTCCTCGTCATCTGACCGTGGTTCAAAATTACGAGGTCCGTCCCGAAATAGCCCTCGTGTTGCTTTAAACGGGACGTTAATATAACTGAACTGAACTGAACTCGTGTCTTCTTACGCCATACACTCCCACTATACAGGTAAACGAACCGGGCGGATTTAAGAAAGTCAGGAAATCTGTAACAATATTATAAAGACCTTCAGACAGAACGTAATATGTATCTCTCTAATTTTCTGTTAGCTCCCATAGAATCTATGCTTTAAATTGAAGTGGAAAATGATTAATCTACAATTAATATACGAAAATTTTCTACTGAAACGAAGTATTTTTTTTTAAATATATGAGTTCTGAAAGCAGAGTCGCTGAGTGTTTAAACCTTATGGACACTAAAGAATATCTTTCTTAAATGTACTATCTCAAGAAGTTCCTAACAGAATTTTCTCAAATTCATCATGAACAGTCGATTAATTAACAAAGTTTAGCTTTAAATACATCAAATACTAAGAATATAAACAGAATCCCTTAAGATAATCGGTCAAAAACACGTTAAGCCTTCAAAATCAAATCTGTATCCGTTGAAAATGAGAGTTCACAAATTGCAGAGACTAACTCAAACTTGCATTGATGAAAAAGAATATCGGAAAGTCAAAGTCATTAACATTATTTCGCCTTTTCCAGTGAATAACTGGAAAGGGTGAAATCACTGTTCCGAGATATTTCAGTGATATGCAATTCAACGATACGATACGATAATTTCAAGAATAACCAATCCGTTCACTTGTAAGACCATTGGCAGATTCTTTAAGCGTTAAGGAAAGGAACCCTCAAGGATCACAACAAGGGATAACGAATATTTTCAGAACGTTTATTACGTAACCAATATCAAAACGCCACAAAAACCAGTGATCAATATTTTTTAAAGAAGGGAGTGATTCGAATCCTTAAGGTGATCATATTGATAATATTTCGTTTACAGCTCTTGTAATCCCTATAGAAAGTTACAATCGATATGATCTGTCCAATGGAAGCTCTCAAACAACAATTATTCATAGGGAAAGTCCCTTACGCATTGATGCAAGTTCTTGGAACAGACCTCCCACAAATAGTTGGGGCGGGGCTGGAGGCGGAACCTATTGGCCACATGCAGAGAATTTCTCATTTCACAAACAATCATAGTTCTGAGCTCTTCCGATCTTATCCCAAGATATTGACTATTGCTAGAAGCAATGCGCAGCTTGTCTTATTGTGCGAAAATAGATTTCTTTCACAATCAAGTCCCTGCAGAAAAATATTTATTTGTTGTTTTTTTTAAACAAGTTTCTGCAGATATTCAACACTCCTAATACATTTCATTTGTGATATCCTTAAATGGATAAAAGCACCATATTATTTTTTATGATGAAACGATTTGATATTCGCATAATTAAATTTTCTGTGCCTAATTAGCATGAGAATTCCGTTGCTTTAAATCATTGTCCAATTTTTAAAAAATAGATTTACGGCTTATTTTCAAGCTCTTTTTAAATTAAAAGAGATATTGGAAATCAATTACCAATGATAAATTATTGGCTTCATATATTTTAAAAAATATCTTGGGTGATGTACAGAAATACATCCAAAAGTAAATATTTTTTAATGTATGACAGACAATCTAAATGGTGGCATCATGTATGTATCAATACTTTTGTTTACATAACATCAATATTATAGTTGGCAAAGAAAAAAAATGCTTCGTTTATTAAAATTTCATAGATTTCGGAATTTAATGGGAAGAAATTTTAATGTTCGCATTAAAAATATGTTTTTATTTATTTTTACAATAAACTGATTTTCTTTGTAATATATTTAATTTAATAAAGTTAAATAATTTACCAATCTAACATTAAATATCTTCTGCTTTTCTTCCCTCCTTCTATAAGGTGGTTCGGAGACATATAAAAAAACCTAAATTATTGTACTCGAAAATATAATGTTATAAATTTGCAAAATAATAATAATAATAATAAACAAAAAATTTCAGTATTGTTTACTCAGTCTCAATCAATTTAAACTAAATATTTTTTAAAATCGAATCGAAATATCTGAAAGTAAAGAAAAATAAATTGCTGATAAAGAGTTGCAATCAGCTTTTCGATTTTCAGTCATGCGCATTCTAGATTGTATTATCTACGCATTATTTTTATTCAAATAGCATTTTATTTTTTCTACTTAAACTACATTAAAAAGCCATAAGACTAAATTAATTATAAAGCAATTATTATCAAAACTAAAATACCTTCAAATTAACATTCTTATATATTAAAATAAATTCCGTATTTTTTAAAAATGTCTATTATAAAATTTTTAGCCATGTTTCATAAAAAACGATTAAAAAAATCGGTATCATGTTAATATGGTGTTTTTGTCT
Organism: Argiope trifasciata; assembly: GCA_026543055.1. Taxonomy (NCBI): domain Eukaryota; kingdom Metazoa; phylum Arthropoda; class Arachnida; order Araneae; family Araneidae; genus Argiope; species Argiope trifasciata. The sequence continues at coordinate 1,174,843 of JAPMOQ010066290.1, forward strand.
CGAAATATTATACATTTTTATCAACTGAAAAAAATAACAGTAAAATTAATACATTACTTCTCTAATATAAATATTATAATTATAAAGATTTTAAAAACCTCAATTTATAGAAGTCATCTCTCATCTTTCTGTATTTTACCCCTTAACAAGGTAATGCAATTGGAAGTAATCCCTATAAATCGCAATACATCTACATAATTTTCAAAAAAAATCTGCAGAATGTTTTAAATAATAAATCAGTCAAATATTTAATTTAATTTAACTTGACAAAGAAAGAGTATCATCTAAAATATTCCTACTTTTCAAGTATCCGATTTTATCAGAATCAATAAATGATTAATAAAAAATCAATAGTCAAAAAGAATTTTTTTTTTCATTTTTTATTTACAAAAAGCTAAAAAACTTTTTTTTATATCTTAAATACAAAATAAGTTAATTCATTTCTGACAGTTGTCAGAAAAAGCACAAAATGTCGAATTATTTATTTTTTTACAGGCAAATGTTTAAGATAATCGGCTGAACGTTTTCCAACTTCAAGCTTCTAAGTTCTGAGAGAATCAGTGAAGAAACGGAATTCAATGACTGATAATCGATGATTGTCAAAAGCATCTGGTTTTTGAACAGAGAACATGTGCTGAAAACCTGAAATTGCCTCAGAGCAATGGTACATGAAATGGCGTGGTTGTTGCGATCAAATTTATGCTTTTTATCACTTTTAGTTTCTCTTATAAGTTTAAACAGAGATGTAAATTTTCAAGCACAAGAATTATTTCTATTACTTCATACGGTTTATAAAAAAATTCAAAATCAATTTGAAGTGAAAAAAAATAAAAATTCTTTTGCACAACAATGCACGGAAAAAAATTTCAGTGAAAATTTGCATATTAATTAAAAATTTTGGAAAATTAAAAAGAAAACAATGGCTTTAAAATTCTTTTATGATAAATTAGATTCACAAAAATACTAATTTAAATATGACAACCATTTTGTTCACACACATATGCATTGTGCGTAATTCTTATGTCCTTATATGTACAAGCATTTCCGCTGTAAATTATTATCTACACAGAAGATTGTTTTGGAGAAAAACTGAAATTACTTTTTAAATTAAATAAATTTCATTTTTGGAGAATTGATGACTTCTTAAATGACACAGAAAAAAAATACTTTTTTAAATCAATTTCCTCCAAGACGTCAATTTCTCTGCAAGAATTATTCAAAATGTGAAAGCATTAGAAAAATATTATTTCATATAAACATTCGTCCCGACACTTTTTCCACTTTTTTTGAAGTGCGTTAAATATGAAGCACCGTAACATTTCAAAATGCTTGCTGATTGAAGTCGGCGTGTGGATAAAAGATTTATAGAAAATATGCAGATGTTTTGAATTTGGGAAGTCTGTCCTTTAATAGAGCTTTCCCTGAGTTCACTCTGCCCTTCACCACGTTTTATAACTTTACTTCTTGGAAAAAACATTATCTGAAAAATGGGTTCAATATCTTTCGTTTAAATAGACAATTACTAAACACATGTGGAGAATTGAATATGTTTTTCCCAACATCGCTCTTTCTGGTACTTTCAGTTTCATTTTATTTTCGACTTCTTGCGTCTTTGAGAGCTTTAGTTTTAAATTTAAAAAATGTAATCAGAATTATTTTATTTCATTGTTCACCAAACTTGAAATTGATAATTTTTGAAGAATGCCTTAAAATCCACAGGCGGAGATATTTGATTCACAAATCTTGATTGCGTTTATTGTAGATATAAATTAAATATGTTCTTAAAATATAACTATACGATTTTCTGCAAAAAAGAAAGTTAGTAAAGCAGTATTAAAAAATGTATTTAAATGACAGTTGGATGGATACTTGTTAATAATAGTACTTGTTGCTTATTATATGATGCTATTGTGTATATTCTAGAATTCCCGATTGAACGCTGCCTCAAATATTTTCAAATGCTTTAAACCACACTAGAAAGATTACTTAAAGCAAATGTCTACACATTAAAACTGGAAATGTAGCTAGAAATTTAACCTATAGAAAAATTGTGAAAAAAGCTCAAAGCCTAAATCCTTCTATGGTAAACTTGCAGAATAGAGTAGTAGAATAAGGTTGTTAATGAAAAAATTGAAACATTTTAATACGGTAAAATTCTTATTTTAATGAAGAAGCAAACATACTATTCGCAGCATTTTAGTTAATATTATGAAGAAATGTGGTTAGTAAAAATTAATAAAAATGCAGATTAAATAATTAAGATTTTAATTCATTAATGGTTATAAAATATTCTAACTATACTATTTTTTCGGTACTATGAAATTTAATGAGTTCTATCTATTCTTAAAAATGCTCGCACACACATACACAAAACAACTGATAGAAATATTTTAATAGCTGCCCATTTTTTGTTTGCTTGTTTTCAAGAATTAAATCTTTATTCCTGATTTTGGGGAATAATTTTTAGAATTCAATGTAATAAAAATGCTTTAATTAGTTTAAATATTTAAAAAAACTAAAGAGATCGGACACATTTAATTATTAATAACCAGAACTGTATCAAAGTAAAAACTATATGCACCCCCTATATGTACTCCGGGCCGCGAAATAATCTGAGTATGGCTTCTCTAAAATTTATCTCTCTGCCACAAAAGATTACTTCAAAAAAATCCTCAGCATTATGTCAGACAGTATTCGAAGGAACGAGCATTTTCAACTTTCCTTCCTTCCTACTGGGGGCGGGGGGGGGAATCACTCAGATGAGGAAAATGGGTAACATAACAATTTCGTTATCTTATCTCTCTGACTGACAACTTCTCCCACCCACCCCCCCTTCTTCTTTTCTCCCCGACGTTCTTACGTTGGTAATATGTTTTTCTAAATTTAATATGCGGCTATATCTTTCGAATCCAGGTTTCCCATCTTGAGCATGATTGAACGCTCTGGTCACGCGGTACACTGACGTTTACTCGAACGAGGAAGATTGAAGGAAATGTGTACCCCAGGTCCTCAGAAATGTGTACCAAAATTCACTTTCTTATAGACCAATGTCAGCTCGCGAATGTATACCTCTAGGTGTATCTATGCCTATGACCGATGCAATCGTACATGTGATTGGCTATCGTGCAAACGTAACTGATTGCATATGTATACATTTTGGAGATAAAGAATAAACGTATATCAGATCTACTCTAATTAATCTTTAAATCATTGTTATATCACGCTTAAAATAATGGTTCGAATTTTCACTAAAATATAAAAGAATTTCTTAGCAAGAGGTGATATATGTAGGATAATAAACATAAAAATATAGTTCTTTTTATCATGTAGATCAGTGCTCCGCAACCGGTGTGCCACGGCACACTGGTGTGTCATGAGCCAGATACAGGTGTGCCGCGGTCAAATACATTGTATTTGACATTTTACGATTTTTCATCATGTATTTAATACACGATGACAATTTTTTTCATAATAATGTCTATTTTTCTAAATATACTATGGAATAATTATTATAATTAAATAATTATTTAATGGTCCCCTGGTGAGAACAGTTGAAAGCTGCATAGTGTGTGGTGTAAACACAAAGGCCCACCAAATTAATCATAGATAAAGCAAAATGACCGTTATGCGCGTCGTTGAAGACTCATGCGCATGTGTATTTGCATTTGCACGTGGTACATCACGTTCACTCATATGTCATCGTTGTCACTATTTTACAAGACAAAGTTAAATAAACACATTCCTACCACTAACGATAATTATTATTAATTATCTTACTAAATTATGTATGGTTAACGTTCTTCGTATAATTTTTTTAAGTTTTATACCTCTTTAAATATGGATAAATTTTTACGTCGAAAAGATTCGTCTTCACGTACAGATGATGAAGAACCCAGCACAAGTGTTACAAAAAACCTAAAGAAGGTAGTGAAAAGAATGTACGACGAAGACTACATTAAATATGAATTCTCGTGGTGTGGTGATGAAACGGCACCAAGACCACAGTGCACCATTTGCGGCGATCAGCTATCAAACGAGTCAATGGTATCCAGTAAATTAAAGTGGCATTTATATTCAAGCCATCCTAGCAGTGCCAACAAAGACAAACAATATTTTAAGAGGTGCTTAAAACAAAATAAAAAACAGAAGAAAGTTTTGAAGTCGGCCATAACAGTTTCTGGAAAGGCATTAGAAGCTAGCTATCATGTTGCAAAATTAATTGCAGAAGAAGCCACATACTGTCGGCGAAAAACTTATTAAACCAACATGCATGGAAATTGTTAGACTTATGCTTAGGCCCAATGAAGTTAAGGAAGTGAATAAAGTTTCGTTGTCTACTGACACTGTTAAAAGACGTATTCACGATATGTCAAGCGATATTTTAGGAACACTGCTTAAAAAACTGTTATCGGCTGAAAAATTTGCGCTTCAGATCGATGGAACAACTGATACTAAAAATAAAGCACAGCTGATGGCTATTGTACGTTTCGTTGACGAGGACTTTATTAAAGAACATTATTTATTTTGTAAGGAGGTTCCAGAGCTAACTACCTGTGAAGAAATTTTTCGAGTAACCGATGATTTCTTCAAAATATGTAATATTCAATGGAGCAAATGCATTGCTGTTTGCACGGACAGCCTTGCGGCAATGACGGGTAGTAAAACTGGTTTTGTCTCTTGTGTAAAACAAAAAAAAATCCGACGGTACAATTTACACACTGTTGCATACATCGAGAAGCATTGGTGGTCAAGAATTTGCCGGAAGAACTTTTGAACACGATGAATGAATGTGTGGCGATCTCTCTCGCATTCTCCCGTTTAAAGCTCGTGAAGTGAAGTAATGTGTAAGATGACGTCATTGATTTCAAATTGCATAAAGAGCAGCATGATTTATGCTACCACCACTTATGCATTCAGGCATTCTTGCCTTAGCGAGAGCGCGTGCAAATCGTAAGGAGGGGAACCTAGCGACGGGCACGAGTTGTTGACGCAAGAATAAAGATATTCTATTATAAACTTGGAGTTATATTTTCAGCCTTCTAAATGAGTCAGATATAGTTAGATAGTTAATCCTTTTAACTAGATAATCCAACTCTTCAAATGCATTAAAATCATAAACTTAATTAAATCAAGAGCCATAAATTCGCGAATTTTTGGATTGTGCAGAAATGGGAGCCGAATATGAATCCTTATTATTTTATACAGAAATTTGTTGGCTATTCCGAGGCAAAATTTTGGCTAGATTATTTAAGCTTCGTCACGAGGTGCGTGAATTTCTTTTAACACAGAATATGCTCGAAATATGCCAGCACCTCGATGATGATTACTGGATAGCCAAACTTGCATACATGGCTGATACATTCGAACATTTGAATGAACTTAGTAAAAAAATGCAAGATCGAAATGAGAATATTTTGACGTGCTCCGACAAATTACAAGGATTTATTAAAAAACTCGAACTTTGGCAGAAAGATTTGCAAAAAGGATGTTTGGAAATGTACCAATCAAATTACAATTGAAAACAAACAATTAATTGCGTATCTGGCCCAACAACATTTAAGTATGCTTCAGCAAAAATTTGATCAATATTTTTATTCCATTAATACGGAACAATAAGATTGGATTCGAAATCCTTTTGCAACCAATGCAATAAATTCTACGGAAGCACTGCCTCTACAAATTCGAGAGGAATTACAGATTTATCTAATGACATGACTTTAAATTTATACTTATCCGAAGTTCTGTTAGATGTTTTCTGGATTTACGTTAAAAAAGAATATCCTCACATTTCCTACAAAGCAATCTTAACATTACTTCCATTTTCGACGACATACAGTAAGCCTCAAAATTGAGTATACAGCTTGAAGTGTAAGGTATATTTTTATCTAAAAACCTAAATTTTGCAAAAAGGAAATCGTGTGTTTTGTTGTTAATACTAATTTTCCTCCTCATCCAATGAGTACAGAAAAAAATTACGAAATCGAATTTATTTTTTTATAAAAAAGAATAAATATGAGACTTGGATAAAAAACTACACCACAAAATTGAGTATACATCTTTATTAATTTCCATTATAAAAGCAAATTAATATTTCGTTGCGTATTCTTTTGCCTGGATCACATTTCGTAATCTTTTAGGCCTGAATTCCACCAGCTTTTTTGATGTTTCAACTGAAATTTTTGTCCATTCTTCTCGTAAGAGCTTCTTTAGATCCTCTTTACTTGTCACATCATGCTCATGGACGGATTTTTCCAACTGAGCCCATAAATTTTCTATAACATTTAGATCTGGAGATTATGGTGGAGTATGTAGTTGCTGCTTGCAATGGTACAACAAATATAACTTGACTATCTTCGTCGTATGTTTAGGATTCATTGTCTTGCTGGAAGACGAAGTTTGACCCAAGTCCTACTTTGTTGGCACTTTTATGTAAATTATTCTTTAAGATGTCAAGATATACCATTCTGTCCATAATGCCATCAATAAAGACAAGCTCTCTTATTCCTCCTGCTGCCATACAGCCCTAAAAAGAGGACGGATCCACCTCCATACTTAACCGTCTTTATGGTGTTCGCAGGGTCTACTTCTTTCCCAACTTGTCTGCATACCTTATACCGTCCGTCACTTCCGTACAGATTAAATTTGCTATCATCGGAGAACAGAACAGTGTTTTAGAATGATTCCGGTTTAGAAATATGATTTTTTTTGCGAAATATAGTCTTTTTTTCTATTGGTGTGACTAATGAGAGGTTTTCGTCTTGGAGTACGGCCATGAAATCTTGCATTATGAAGAATTAGTTTAACAGTTTCAGCTGAAACTGTTCTTCCAATCTCTGAGGACATTAAAGATGCGAGTTTTGGGACGCTTAACTTCGGATTTTTCTTCACAGAACGTATAATCTTCCTCTTTGCAGTAGCACTTAAAATTTCCTTATGTACTCCTCCTGGAATATTGGCCACAGATCCAGCTTTTCGGTACTTTTGAATTATTTTTTTAACACAACCAGGACTTTTTCCAACTAATGAAGCAATTTCACGGAGAAATTTGCCATCTTCTGACCATCTACTGACTAAACAGCGTTCACTTTCAGAAGTTTCCTTCCTAGAGCTCATTTCGTGATTTTAAGATTGCCAAAAAGTTAATTATGTCAGTGAAAAACTATTAAAAAGTTTACATTTGTTATGTACAACGGCAATAATAGTTTAACGAATTCATTTTTTTAATAAAAGGGGTAGAATATTGACGATTTCATCAAGTGTATACTCAATTTTGTGACATAGTTTTTCTGGAAATCTTCATCTTCATTTCTTTTTCGGAAAAAAGAAAAGAAGAAACTACTTTATTTGCTCACAAAGCAGGAGAGACAGGATTGGAGGATCGTCACAGAAAAATTCGATTATTTCACAGTAAAATTTGGCTTATTCTTCCTAAAATATTTCAGACCTTCGAAGTGTATACTCAATTTTGGGGCCCACTGTATTTATGTGAGCAAATTTTTTCAACTCTTGTATTAATTAAAAATTATAAGCGGTCATGCTTAAAAGATCTTGACCAAGAATTTCGGGTGGCGGTGTCAAATATTGAGCCGAATATAAAACTTTTGTGTTTATTGAAACAAGCGCAGGTATCATATTAATAATTATTATGATTGCGTAGAAATAAATATGTTATGTATGTATGCTTTTCAAATAAAAAAAGATTTATTGTAAAATTTGTGTATCAATTAATACCTATATACTTTAGCTTTTGGGGTGCCGTGGAATTCTCGACAGAAATAAGGTGCGTCGTAGGTGAGAAAAGGTTGCGGAGCACTGATGTAGATAATGTTCATCTATTTACATTTACTTACAAATTTTAGTAACGTGTGGGATGATTATGATTTAAAAGCTCATTTGTACGTATCACCAATAAGTATTAAATTTTAATAAATGATTTTTTAAAAATTTATTGAAAAGATTTTTTTTAGTGATTATTTTCTTGCAGAACATGCAAAGAATGATTTCTATCAATACCAGGTTTTCACAAGTATTGAGTCATCATTTTTGAAAATGATCATCATCTTCATATTTAAATATTAGAACTTTTATTGCTGCAGATAACCATATTTCCTCAATTTTACTTTCATCTCTTTATCTTTTTCCCCCCTTGTTTCAATAACACTTAGAACCCTTTCCAACTAATTGTTGACATACTTATTAAATACTTTAAATACTAATTTTACCTAATTGCTGCATGACAAGACATAATAAGCATTACTCATTTTTTGTTTATTTATTTATTTTTAATTCAAATGAAATATGTAGGGGAAAAAATACTCCTATATTGAACACCTTCAAAGCGAAAATTTTGATTTAAAAAATAAAAAATCAAGACTTTTTTTAAACTTTTTAAAATCAACTAACTACATAGACTCCGACATTGATTTCTATTATACAGCAGTTGCAGCAGAATTAGTCAAGCAAATGTCTTTCTCAAACTATTATGCCAAGACAATTTCTGCAATTCTTAATAGTAATTCTTTCAGTATAAATTATCAAGATCAAGCAACTCATGTATATGTGAATTTAAATTGAAATATTTCAATACTATCTACTTTTACTTTGTTTAGTATTGTCGCGAAGATGAGATCTATTCCAATTTTGGCAAACGGTACGTCAGGAGGTTTTATCGGATGTAGCTGCCCCGGCGGGAGTTGTGGTGGCAATTTCCGTCTTTGGCAATCTCGACAGTGCGATACGTATTGACGTACGCTCCCATATAATCCTGCCCAAAAGTATTTCCATTTTATTCTGTCATACTTTTTGGCAAAACCGACATGACCGGCTGTAGGAGCGTCGTGAAGACTTCTTAGGACATCACTGCGAAGCTGCTTTGGCACCACCAAAAGCCATGGCTGTCCCATCGGATCATAGTTTCTTTTATACAGTATACCACTTCTCATTTCATAACTTCGGTACGCTTCACCCCTCTTGAGGATTTTTATGATGACCTTCAATTTTTATCCTTCCATTGTTCTTTTGCGTAATCTACGATAGCTTCAAGGAAAGGGATTTCATCATTGCTCTCAGTTTTTGGTTCAACGAGAGGCATTTTTGACAGAGAATCTGCATCAGAGTGTGTGCGACCGCTTTTGTAAGTGATATTAATGTCGTATTCTTGTAACCTGAGAGCCCACCTAGCCAGTCTTCCGGATGGATCTTAACTTTGGCCAACCAACACAGAGAGTGGTGATCCATAACTACAGTGAACAGTTTTCCATAAAGATACGGCCTGAATTTACTGATCGCCCAGATCACGGCAAGGCATTCCTTTTCGGTTGTATAATAATTTTTCTCGGCTGCAGTAAGGGATATGGATGCATAAGCTATGGGTCTTTCTATGTCATCTTGAATATGCACCAATTCCATACCCACTAGCATCCGAGTGTATTCTTGTTTCCGCATCAGCAAAAAATGTCCCAGAACAGGGCCACTGGTCAGTAATTTTTTGAGTTTTGAAAAACCTCCTTCTGTGACGGTTTCCAAGAAAACATTGCACCTTTCTTTAATAAATCGTGCAAGGGTTTAGTGATATCAGAAAAAATTTTGATGAATCGTCGATATTACGAGCATAGGCCCAGAAAACTTCTGAAATCAGCGATATTTTGGGGGGGATAGGGAGCTTTGCTACGGCTGCTATTTTCTATGGATCGGGATAGATACCATCTTGATCAACTAGGTGCCCCAATATCGTTAGCTTCTTTTTGCCAAAATAACATTTCTTCGAATTTAATGTCAGTCCCTGGATACACTTCAGAACTTTCCTCAAGCGTATTTGATGATCTTGGAAATTCGGTGCGTACACGATGATATCGTCAAGATAGCAAAGACAAATATTCCATTTTAGTACCGTGTCCATCATCCGTTCGAAAGTAGCAGGGGCGTTGCATAGCCCAAATGGCATGACTTTAAATTCATAAAGACCATCTGATGTCACAAAGGCCGTCTTTTCTCTGTCTTTATCGTCGACCTCAATTTGCCAGTAGCCTTTTTTAAGATCCATCATAGAGAAAATTTTCGCACCAGCTAGACAGTCCAAGGCGTCATCGATGTGAGGTAATGGATATCATCCTTTTTGGTTATCTTGTTCAATCTTCTATAATCGACACAGAATCGTCATTCACCATTTTTCTTCTTCACAAGTACGACAGGAGACGACCATGAGCTGTCTGACGGCTGTACCACGTCTTCTTTTAGCATTCGTTGCACCTCCTCGGATATCGCACGTCTTTCAATGGCTGATATACGATAGGGTCTTTGCTTGATTGGGGCGTTGTCACCTGTATCGATCTTGTGTCTCACGGAACTACATCGAGATTTTCTCACAGTCCCTTTAAAATCAAAAATGTCACTAAATTCTTCCAGTAGATTAATAGCCTTGTGCTTCCCGCAGAATCTTTTGAAGCTCCTCCCTGACGATGGTGCGTACCAATGATCTAAGATTCTCTGCATCTGATTCGGCCGACACGGCGGAGATATTAGGTAGCCTTTGAAATCGGGTTCGAACAATACGTCATCATCGAAGGCTTTCTATGTGACGGCATCGTTTTACGAAAGAATCGGCAGTTTCATATTCCTGAGACGACGAACTCTGGTAGAAGTCCTCTGCTATGCCCTTCATGACATGGGCCACCTTCTCGTCTTCGGCCATAGATGGGTTAACTTTCTGGCAAAGGGAAAGTACATCTTGAATATAAGATTCAGATGTTTCACCAATTCGCTGTGCACGGTTGAGTAGCAGGGTTTCATCCTGGCGCTTTATATCAGCTGCACGGCAAAATGTATTTTTCAGCGAATTCCGAAAAACAGTCCAGTCAGTGAAAGTGTCTTCATTGTTATCGAACCATTGTCGAGCTGTTCCGGCGAGATAAAAGATGACGTTTGCTAGGCTCATTTGGTCATCCCAGCGATTATAGTTCACTCTTCTATCAAAATCCTTGAGCCACCGGTTAGCATCTTCCTGGTTGTCTCCAGAGAAAGTGCAAGGACTTCTGGGAAGCTGGTAAGTCAAAATCAGATCGGGCGCAATGTTACTAGTTACAAAACTGGCACCAGCCGAGAACTTCTGATCAGCTTCCTCTCCTTCAGCCATTTTCCTTAATTGTCTAGTCAAATCCGGTAGCGGACCAAATTCAGGATCGAGCCCTTGAATACGTCGGCTACGGCGTAGCTCTTCCGTTGTAACCGTATTACCCGGCGCCTCCACCAATCTGTCGCGAAGATGAGATAAATGTAGCAAAGCTAACGAGAATAAACACACTCAAGCTCAACTCAGGATTTATTTTTTAATCGTGAGTTGAGTTTGAATGTGTTTATTCTCGTTAGCTTTGCTACATTCATCTCATCTTCGCGACAATATTAACAATTTTAAAATATTTCCAAATCACAATAAAAGGCTTATTTTTTATAATATGTCTGTATTTTACTCAATATTTTGCAATATATACAGTCGAATCCGGTTAATTGGACCACCAGATAATCGGACCAGCCGCTTATTCGGACCGAATCTTAAAGAACCGAAACAAATCCTATGTACATAAGCCTAATATTATTCGCTTATTTGAACCAAAATTCCGTTTAAACGGACCAAAAGAACGTGGCAGGGAAGATGAAAAAGAAGCCACAAATCGCCTGTGTACAGCAGGAAATCCGAAAGGAATAAGAACCAGCGAGAGGTGAGCAAGCACTTAGTTTCTTTGAACGGGCAGCTCGGTAGTGAGTTCTTCAAACGTTGACTCGAATTCGATAAGAACTTTTTTTCATTGTGCTTCGCATGCTGAGTATCGTGTAGATCGTTTCGAAGAATTTGTTTGTAAATTTATTTTTCAATGAATAAAGTTCATAAGCAATAGTAGTTCTAGTTTGTATGTTCGCCATACGCGTGTGCCACATAATAAAGGCCATAATGACATTTTAATATGTTACGTATTGCACGTCTCGTCTTGTAACATAGGGCATGTTCGTGTTATCGGACCAGCCGGTTATTAGGACCAAAATGATCGCGTCCCGATGTGGTCCGATTAACCGGAATCGACTGTATATATAATGTAACTTTAAGTAGCCATTTTATATTTCTTCAAAAAAAAAAAATAACTTTTTTTCAACGTATTTTTTTCTCAATCGGTTTGAATTAACTCTTTCAATAATATATGTATCCAATACAAAAAATTTCATTTTCCTTAAAGGTAAAATATGCCAATCCATAGAATGCTTTTTGTCGTGTGGTGGTGAACATTTTAAAATCCTTTTATGGAAGGCTTTATACAGATGTATGTGGTCTCATATAATGCACTTAGAAATTTAATACAATGATTTAATCTTTAAAGATGTATAAATTATCATAGTATGATATTAAAATGCCTACATGTTACAATTTTTTAAAGGATTGAGAAATTATGTATATTTAAAGTGAACTATACAGTAGTTTCATAAAAGCATAATAAATAGTATGTGGTGACATCTTAATAAGCCAGTAACTACCAGCTAAAAAAGATGGCCATTTTTGTATAGTGGATAAGTTACTGGCCTTCAAACCCGAACATCGCAGGTTCGATCCTTGGCGGAATTCAACCTACGTATTGGCACAATTCCGCCAACACCTACGCCAAAAGTACATTGTTCCTAATAATTTCTTTTAAATACAAGTAAGTAATACACATTCAAAAATTATATTTGTTGACGATTATTACCATGTCAACTGATTTTTTTAAAACTTTAGGTCTTAAAATATCTCTAGTTTTATGTAAATATTGTCCCAGTTTTATATTAATCTTCAGTTTCTAAAAGTTTACATTGCATTCCAATTTCATCTCTATACATACTGCAGTGAAGCAAAAAAGAGATCTATTCGATTTTCAATTTACTCAGGGTTCAAAACGTTATGAAAAAAACTTAAATTTGAAAACCATTTTTAAGCACCTTAAAAGTGCTTAATTTTGAGAAAATGTCCTTAAAGAGTGCTTAATTTTCTCGTGGAAACGAAAAAACCAAAAATATGTAGATATATTTTTCTTTCTCAAATGTTTGTGTTAAATCTAATTTCTAATTATGTATGACGTAATATATTTATGCATTGCTCGAAAATGAAATATCTCAAATATTTTAAATAAAAAATATTTTAGATAAATAATAAAAA
>JAPMOQ010066301.1:0-49054 GCA_026543055.1 Argiope trifasciata
ATTTCATAAGTCGATCAAATATGACAGCAGAAGATAGAACCCTTCATGTATTTATTTGAAAGTTGAAGTGTCAAAAATATTTCGTAGAATATGATTCCTTATAACTAAAAGATGTATAAAGTTTAGACTTAATAATTTATTATATTTATAGACCAAAGTAAAATAAAATATTATTATTTGCATTACTTAAATCTTTTTGAAAGTAAAACTAAAACCTGAATTTTATGATGAATCTAAGTAATTGTTTTTGAATAATTCTTGAAATATTACATAAATTATTGTAATTATTCAGTAGTACACATAATGATTCACTTTTATTTATATTTTTTAAAAAAATGCTTGGTTTCGGTAAGCAAATGTTTTTATATCAGTTTGCAGTTTAATCATTTCCACTTGAATTTAAAGTTCAAATTTTGCGAGAGCTGACAGATAATTAGAGAGACATATAGTACATTACAGGCTTAATGCCTTTCTAACTGCATGGGTGAATTATTTTGAACCTTAAAAACATTTTGATGAAGTAGCTATTAAAAGACAAGTCACATAAACTATTTAATTGACAATGACAAGTCACATAGAGTATTTAATTGACAATGACGTTACGTAAAGTATTTAATTGACCATTTTTAAAAGTATTAAGATTGGCGAACCAGCTGGTAGCCAAAGGCGACTAGTAGAAAATAAATTCAAAAGGCAACAAATTCCTGCAATATATTTACAGAGCATCCATCTCCCCTTTTATTTTCACAACAATTGTTGAGGATTGAGAAAAAAAAGAAGATATATTGTTAAAAACATATATTGTATTTAAAAGATATACTGTTGAAAATTAATAATAATTAGTTACATTTATTGATATGAAAAAAATTCAAGCGACGCGTATGCTAAAACGGAATCACCTTTCTTCTGAGTTCAGCTAATAAAATACATTAACGTTTTCAGAGATGTATCATGTTAAAAAACAACAACATGGTATTTGTAAAATGAGCTGGCCTTTCTAATGGCAAAACACCCGTATCTGAAGAGACAAACACTTGTTTCCAAACACCTGTACATGGCAAACACAGAATACTAATGTCAAACTCACCTGTTCCGCGTCAGGGGACGTGTCCCCGGTCGGCGGTTCCTTAGCAACCTCATCCCGCATCAGGAGCGTCCATCTACAGGCGTAATAGGAATTTAAAGAAAAAGAAGACAGGGGACATATCCCTCACGGCTAAATACAGCAATCCAAGACAGAAGACAAAAAAAGACACGCGAAGCAGGCTAGAAAGAAAGGCAATGCCTATCTGCACTGTTTTTCACCTGCCAAACCACCTGCGCCAGCACTTCCCTCTGGGTACATTAGAACAGCTCTCGTCACAGAAGAATCGCACGAGGGACTGTCCGCAAAAAATAATATTCTCATCTGTAAAATTATGACACGTTCATCGCTATAATCGAGATATCTCGCCTGCCAGGCATTTTCAGATAACAATAGTGATAAGTTATGATTGCATTCTAATATTTATAGATGTCTTCAAAAATTACATACTTTTATACAAAGCATCATCAATATAAACTTTCATAAGTCTTTTCTCCTCCGTGGTCCCATTTTAGCTTGAGAAATTTACTTGGTCTCAAAGTTGCAAATTAGATGTCAAAAAAATTAACCAATAGAGATTAAATTCTACTGTCAAGTTTTAAAGATATGTTCAAAGTCAAGATGAAATTCTTTTTTGTTTTTGTTGTTGTTGTTTTTAAATGCTAAAAATTTTGGCAGAAGTCAATGCTTTAAAATTTTCAGCAAATTAATAATAATCTGAAATATCATGCAATGGATTGCTTACCATAATTTAAGAAAAAACTAATAAAACTATATTCAAAAGAGTAAAAAAGCATGTTATAAATACAATAAATATGTTCAAAATGTAGAAATTCATAAAGAATAATAGCACTGCAATCTTTTTATAAAATTTACAAGATTTAAAAAATTATAAAAACTAAAAGACTAGTTTAATTTCAATTTTAAAAAAAAAATCTCCGTGTTTAGTAAAAAGTATAAGAAATTTTAATAAATTTTTTTGAGTATGTCATCCGTTTAACTTTTATAAATATTTTGTATTTATAAATAAGAAATGCAGATTAAATTTAGGTTTAAAAAAATCTTTTTTAAAAAATTAATTTGATCTAAAAATTTAATATAAGCACAGCATTAAATGAAAAATAAAATTTAAATAAAACTCTCAGTATGTATCCCATCACCAGACAATAGAAAAACAAAATTAAAGTGTGTAATACAGAATAAATAGAATCTTAAAACAGAGTAATTCCATTCAATATTTGATTAATTTCAGAAAACTGCACTTTTAGGAATATTTTTCCGGTCGAAAAATTTTATTATAATTCTATACAAAATTGAAAATACATAATTTATGTTGTTAAATTTTTAATTAATAATGATTGCATTTACTTGATCATTATTTTATAAATTTGAAAATCTTTGATAAGAATTCTATGATGAAATAAAATTATACTCTGTTTAAAATACCAAATATTTCAGTTTTATGAAGTGACATTATTAAAGGAATGTTCAAATAATAATGGTTTCCAAATACAGTTGCCAAGAGTAACATAATTCTAACCAAATTAAAAAATGAAAAGCTGTAAAGCCATCTATGAAATAAGCGAAAGTTAACAGTTGAAAAATCCACAATTTTAATGTTCTATAACGATTTATATCTTATACATTTCAAATGATCATTCTCTATAATTAGTTGATTAAATTTCTTATCAGTCCCTCTACATTTCTTGATGGCTGCGCAGTAACCGATGACAAAAACTCACACCCATCTGGCTGCTTATCAAAACAATGATATGCAATTACAAACGTATCTATCGTTCGTATTTACGTCACTATAAATGATTTACTTCCTCAAAAGCATTTATAGTTGTTTCATGCATTGGGGGCAAGCTTCGAACTCAATAATTAAAGAAAAACTGATGTAAATGATTTAGAGAATGTGAATTTAATTAGAATGGTGAAGTTCGCAATTATTGATCACTGAATACTTCACCACTTCACACCAGACGATTCATTTGTTCAAAATTATTAGAGATTTAAAAATACAGTTTTAGAGTACTTTAATTTAGAAGTAATTAAAATATAACTTTAAGATGGAATAAATAACATAAACAATAAACCGTTATTTATTATATAAGAATAATATGAAAATACCTTAAACAGTTCGAAAGTCCACAGATTTAAATTTATCACATGGGTAAAGTTTATTGATAATTTAATATTTACCGTAAATGATATTTAAAAACTGCATGCTCAACGAATGAGCATTTATTAATTAAAACAATTGTTTGACAATAGGAGTTGCGTATTTTATAAGGAAATATTTTAATTAGTTTTAATCAAAACATTTGCACAGAAAAGTTTTAACAGTTTCGAGAATGAAGCTAATATTTTTTCAATATATTTGCAATTCCTCGATAATTATTAACTTTTTAATAGCTTAACTATCATTAGTTATTTCAATATATACGCCAAAAAAAACCATTTAATAATCTATAATTTTAGCACCACAAAATATTTTCAGAACGACACTATTGCAATTCCCCCCTTATATGGGACAGACGTTGTGCGAATTGTAACAGAAAAATAATAACAATATTTAAAATCCTCCTCTCATTATTATTATTTTATTAATTTAAAATAAACATTATTTCGTAATTATTTATATTGGTAGTACTGATTTTTAAATACATTAATTGGTATTTATTAACACTTAGCATAGATAATAATTGCTGTCGAGTGATTAAAATAGAAAATAAAATTATTTAATCAATCAACATACAAGTCAAAATTGCAGTAAGCTTAAGAAAATGGCAAATTATATCTTATTTCGACCCAAATATTGCAAATTAAACACTAAATATGTTTTCCTTCATAAGAATTATGGGCCGCGTTAGTCTGTTTTTAAGATCTTAGCTTTGGGCTCGGAATGTTTGTTCCTTAGCTCGGAAAAAGATTTCATCGAAGAACCACTATTTAAGCTCATCTAGAGTTTGCCAAATCTATCAGAATCAAATGGTGTGGTGTGGTAACTTAAAAACGGGATGCCAGCTCAGACACTCAATCAGTTGAGACAGTTCAAAACTACAGGGTCCAATCCAAAATAACTCGTATCATTGCTCATCAAAATAGAATGTTGGAATATTATACCGTACTACAATATACCGTCAGAGTTACTGTGATCGTCGCCGCAAGGGCAATTTTTTTTTTTTTTTCAAAGTCTGTATATTATCTCAAAATCCCTCGGCCCACTCCTTTTTTTCCCCTCTCCCTTTGAATTATTTTGTTTTTGAACTTAAGTTTTTTATTTACTCAGATGATTCTACAAGTTTTCATTTCTCCTTACTTATATTACAATGTTCTTTTCCCATTGCTTCTTTTTAAAAAGTGGTTTACTTTAAAAAGGGATTTTTTTAAAATATTAAATGGGCCTTAGTTAGACTCCTTCCACGGTAAATCATTAGAAAAGGATCTCATCTTAAAGGGCACATGCTATTATTTAAATTAGAAAATCGAAACGAACCAAATATAAAGATAAATCTCACGATTTGTCACAATTGTTAACTTGCAACGAGATTTTGTTACAACTTGCCCCATCCCATAATTTTAGACGTTGATTAATTAAAAAAATAATAAATGCTATTGAAAAATCAAATTAAAGTAATTTTCCAATTAATTATGCAAATAATTAAATAAATATTTTTGAAAGAATTCCAGCTAACTTTCAATGAAATTTTAGAAAAATATATTTTCACGTATCTATTAGCTAAAACGGAACACATGTTAAACATTTCTCACAACCCGTTTCATTTGGGCGCTAACTGTGGTAATATAACATAACTTACCATAAAAATCATATTTAGGGGGAAATGTCGATAAAACAATACATTACATGCTGCCTACCACAACTATAAGGATAACAATTTTTAGAGTTTATAACCACTTCAAAAACTGGAAAAGATTTGACAATTCAGACAGTAGCTTATAATCCATTACTACGAAAAATGAACAAAGTCAATACCGAATAAAAACTGTTAATCTAAAGGTTGAAAAAATTAATTTCCAATAATTTTAAAAAAATCGTTTGGTTATAATCATATATATAATAGAATTACATGCGTGACTTGAAAAATATTTAGTGAAAAATGAAGAGAGCCCAATCAAAACTGTTAATGTAAAGTTGGGCCAAAATTAATTTCTAACAATGAAAGAAATAGCTAAATTATAACTATATATATATATATATAATTTAATTATATATATGACTTAAAAAATATTCAATGCACAAAAATCGGTTATAACTATAAAATTTCTAAGTGGAGCAGTAGCAAATAAGATAAAAAAAAAAAAAAAAAAAAAAAAAAAACGATCCAAGAGCTTGGTGAGATAAAAATAACCTATTTCGATTCTTAAATCTAAGCCAAGAGGATGGGATGCTGTCTAAGAAAAATTCCATTTAATAACTACTGCATGAGGCAATTCATCTTAAACAGAGCTAAAGAAGAAAATTCGAGAGAACAGATTGCATTTTTAAGAGAATTGATATCAAAGATTAATTCTCTTAAATGTGCTAGATAACACTGGAGTAGGATTCAGCATAAGCCTAATGAAATTATACGCTGGATTTGAAAAACAGAAAATTACTTCCTTTCAAATTAAAAATCTTTACATTCTAATACATAATAAAGATTTCGAGCAGGCTCTAAAATAAGCATTTTTTTTTTTTTAAATATTCTGTTTAACAAGAAAAACTATCCATACGTTAACAAATTGAAAACGCGATATGAATATATTATGCAATAAAAAGCGCATTTAATAAATACTATCCGTCACAGTACCTTTTACATACGAAGAGACAATTTTATCATAAATGAAATGTCAATAACAGAAATAAAACAGGGCTTCGTCTTATAAATTAATTTTTTCACGAAATGTAAAAGGTCCTAGAAGTTTTTTTAATTCAATTTTAAATTTACCAAACCACTTGTACTGAAGTAACTAACGGAGCTACTCTTCTTTAGAAATTACAATTAGAAATAAAAGAGAGAAAGTAAGTATTTTCGAATTTATAATGTCCGCAAAAAATTTTCTATTACAGAATATTCTGCAAAGAAAGTAAAAACTGCTAAGCACATGCTCGAAGATTAAATCAAATTTAGTATCAAACTTTAAAGTTAGATACCTATGAATGATACGTTTTAATGTGTGTGTATTACCTCGCCATTAAAGGAATTTGTTTACCATTAAAAGAAAAATTTGTTTAAACTGCATAGACGTAAAAATACATCATCATTATGAAAAAGAAACTAGCAAGTGCTCAAAAAAAGGATATTCCAGAGGAAAAATTCCGAAATAGGAAAATCAAAATTCATTATGTAAAAAAGAATTAACTGTAGTTCAGAGACCATACACCCATAAAGAATGCATGTGACAACACAAGAAAAGCGCAGCTTCGCTTGACAATACCGAAAGTCTGCAGACATCCAGAAAAGTCTCTACGGCGAAAAATCAAAACACAACGGATCTGAATCGGAAATCTAATTTCATTATAATTCCAACAAACACAACCAACATAATTTAGAGCGGAAACAAACTACTGATTAACATGATGGCCATAAATTTCAGTTAGCAACATTTTGTCATAAACCTTCAACCGTGCAGTGTTTGAGAAGACGCGAACCTCCAGCCTAATGTTCTCCACAATTAAGCGAGGAAATAAAGCGATTAAAGTGCAAAAGGATAATTTTCTTATCTTTGGCGTTCAGGAAAGTATTTCAGAAAGGGGGTTATGATTTCCAAAGAGGGATACTAACGTGAAATAACTCAAGACAGAACCTACGCATTTCGTCTTGAAAACTTAAGACAGCCAGAATATTTCTCAACAATGTTTAATATTGCAAAAGACGGAGATATTTGATTAAAATATGAAACCATCCCCAACTGCGGTAATAGAAGATTAGAGATTAGTTCTATTCATAAAATAAATTAAATACAATGAACTCTCAACCAATGAATAAGGGATTTAAATAGCACTTCACTTCGTAATTCAGCTACTTAAAATGAATTCAAATGGTCACCGTTCTATTATTTCCAAAGACCCAAAATGGGTTTCAGTATAAGCACCTCCATTTATTGACGATAATTGACGATTTCGGGAGTTTGGCAAGGTTATTCTCCCTTTGAATTAATGCAAGTAGCTAAGATGGTGTAACAAATAAGACAAATGAAACATGAAAACTGGCAGAAATATAATGTGGTTAGCATTTGGAAAGATTTTACATGCAGGTCAAGCAGGATATCAAAATATGTAAAATACATATTTCCTAGCATTCAATTGCAGTAAATGCCTACTTTTAGCAAAACAGCGGATCTATTTATGAGCAATATATTTGTGGTTTAAAAGTGTTTTACATTAGTAAAAGAAGAAAGATTACATTATTAAAAAAGAGTTACTGATAGTATTAGACAGTTGTAGAAGTTGATAGTTTAGTAGCTATAGTAACTAATAGTTGATATTGATAGTATCGAATAGATCGTCAATTAATAAATATGGGCAAATAAATTCTTCAATGTTGAAGCAAGCAAATTTCTTTAAAAAATGTTTCAAAAAATCCTAATATCATGATAGCACATTTTTTTAAACACTCCCACTGATTTAATCTAAATGGTTGAATTTAAGGCCGTAAAGCACTAGTGAGGAAACTCCAGGATATAGAATATATAAAATTGTCAAAAAACTGCATTCATAAACGGGGTAGAAATTATTTTATAAAACGATAGATCTCATAAAAACCTTATAACAATATGAATGTAATAATATTTACTTGCGACTCACCAATCTACCAATACACAAAATATGGATGAAAAGATATAGACAAGTTATTTAAAATGTGTAATCAATTTTATTCCGTGAGTCTAATTTATTAAAATAAACCCACAGATCTACAAAACACCCAGATTTCCTACGATATAATATACCTATAAAAATCCAACTTTATAGATAAAGCTATATTAAAAAAAATATATCTAAAGATTTACACAAGCCTTTTTATGTCGATAAAATTTAAAGATGCACAATAAAATATTTAAAACACAAGACCGACACAAACCCTGAAAAGAACATATATACAATTCATAAATTTAAAAGAAACTTCATTTCATCAAAATACATTTCCAGCATTAACCATCAATAAAAAATTCAGATAAAAAGCAGTCACATCATTTTCTTTTAAGATCACTTGGAAAAAGCGATTTTAAACTTTATATCGAATCACTCAAAAATTAAATATATTTAGGCACAACAATAAGAATCCAGAGACTGCCATAAAAGCATATTATTGTTACTTAGAGACAGAGGGAACACAAATAGCGAGGTGAAATGTTTTATGATAGTAATAATAAAAATCTTAGTTAAAAACATTTTGATCCATCAATTCTAAAAGAATACTTGTGTAGAAATAGCACAGATAAAAGCAATATACATAAAGAAAAGAAAATGCATTTAACAATCTTAAGAAAACAAACTTTTAATAAATGGATCCAAAAGTTTCAGTGAAATGAAGTAAAACATTATTATAATATCCTTAATATATTTAGACAGCCTTTCTTTTCCCAGATAGGATGGAAAAATTTGAACGTGGAATTTCTGTAAATTCTATTTAATAAAGGTGAGATACATATTTTATATAACGATATGTTCACATATTTGACACTCATATAAGCCAAGAATGAAAATATTTTCTTTCCAAAACATAACTTCCACATTTTAATATATTAAATACTATATTAAATGAATAATTGATTTATAACAGGTTATACTTAATGAATTAAGATATTATATCAATATTTCCAAGGAGTAAACAAACAGTGAGTGATTCAATTCTATTTTAATTCCATCTGTCTTTAATACAGATATTTTTAAGTCGTTTACCAAAGAAAAACAAGCGCTAGCTATACAACTTAATAATGTACATGCAAAACATCAAAAACACTAATATTTGATTCTTAAACTTCATGAAATATCATAATTCATGCTATCGATTATTCTTAAAAGCATTTCTCGCTGGCCAAATACGATTGTAAAACAAATGCCGCAGGCGTACAAATGACATCGCGATAATTAAAGACAGTCATTAAACAAACTGATTACATGAGAATTGCTTCGAAATGAGAATTTCCATGCGCTAAGCATGGATCAGAAGGTTTGTTCAACATATAAACTGAACATTCTGGGAATATACTTCGCGAAACGGCTTAAATAGAAATCAAATGGCAAATGATGATGCTCTAATTTCTTCCTATCGTATGACTTCTGTGGTCATCAAGGAAAACTCGCTGATTAGGTTTTAATAGTAAATTAAAAGCGCATAAGCTTTTAATTTATGTATTCGAAATGTGTAATTTTGCAAATAGAATGCTACAAAAAAAAGTAAGCATGTAAAATTCTGTAAGGTCGACAAATACTTCAAATTATGAGCAAAGCAGTAAATATAAAACGAACACCAGAAGCGATACAGCTGTAAGCATTTTTTAGAACTGCTTCTATAAGTATATATTGTGAAGTTAAACAAGTGATAAACACATGAAATTTGGTTGCCAGAGGGTTATACTCTCCAAATGAAAGGATGATTTTTAAAAAATGGATATAAAATTTACACTGTATACATTTTTTTGTTGTTAATCTGAGTTTGAATGGGAACATACCAATTCATTCTTTATTTTTTATTTTTAGTTTCTTGCTGTTTATTGATGTTTACTATTTATTCTCTTCTTTTTTATCGTTCCTGGGTTTAGCTGGAAGAATACATGATAAGTTTTAGTTTTAATTAAGAATTTGTCACAATCCTTTCTCTTACTGAATTAAAGAAATCAGATTAATAACCTTAAGAAATAATAGCATTCAAAACGATTAAAAAGCTTCAATTCATGCAAAAATGAAACCAGAATGGTAAATTTCGTTATCAAATGCTAATCCTTTTGGATGAGTTCGTGAGTATTATCTATTTTGTATTATGAAAATCATTGTTAGAAAGAAATATTGACAATTTTCCATGCATTCTTGCATTATAGGATTTCTTTTTCTTAATCTTTTATGTTCTTTCCTCAACTTTTTGTTCAAATAAATAAATAATAACATGGAAAATGAAGAAATTATATTAATCGTAGTTGTCAAAGAAAGATTTATTGCTATTATTAGAATTGATACAATATTTTTCAATTGTTTTCCGCGCCCATAGAAAGAATTAATCAAGTTGAACATCGATGAATGAATTATTCGAGTATAGTGCATAGTCTCTGAAAGAATTAAGTTCGTTGAACTGACCGCAAAATATATTTCGTTTTAAGCAAGATGTACAGTGCTGCCGGATTTCGAGGCTCGAGAATTCTTATCCTTGAAACCACTGCCGTTGAGGGATGGAGGAAGGCGAGGAGTCATAGCTAATAATGGATTGGAGCAATATTCTGTTCAAGCAATTTGTTTCTCCTTCAAGCTTCGTTTTATAGTTGATGGCTGGATAAAGTTTGATTTTTTATAATTTTTCAATCTTGGATGCCAATTCAGCATTAAACCAAAGGAGGTTGTTTAATTATGTCAAGGAATGGCTTTCCTCTCTCTTCCCTCAACAGTTTTGAAGGAAGAAGGCAGCTTAGCATATGCTAAGAATAAATCAAACTCACAAATTACCCTGAAACGACTGCTTTCGTATTTCAAGTTTTATAGTAAATTTTTTATTATGAATAATAAGAAGTTTGAAAAAGCTAGCAAGGATTTTTAATCTTGTAAATCATAACTCAGATTAAGGCAATAATAATATCAAATAAAGACTACATCAATATTCATGGCAGAATTTAATCCCCGTTTGATGTCTTCTGTCATTCTAAAGAGTTGACCAATAATAAATA
Organism: Argiope trifasciata; assembly: GCA_026543055.1. NCBI lineage: Eukaryota > Metazoa > Arthropoda > Arachnida > Araneae > Araneidae > Argiope > Argiope trifasciata. The sequence continues at coordinate 10,967 of JAPMOQ010066301.1, forward strand.
AGTTTCTTCAGAAACGAAACTAATAAGGAGACATTAAATTAATAAGATATTCATTGATTAAGTCTGTCAGGAATGATTTGTTCGATAACTTTGCTAGTAGCAGGGAAGATGCTGGCAGGTCTATAATTGTCCTCCAGATAACAATTTTTACTTGGTTTGTGGGTAAGGATTACAATTGTTATTTTTCAATCAGTTAGGATAAGTGTTTCAATTTCAGCCGAAGTTTAGTATAAGTCTGAAAATTTGTTTGAAAGGAAGTTACTCAATGAAGTTGTTTCTAATATTATCAATAGCAGATCTTTTTCTATTTTAAAACAGATAAAATTTTTAATGAAATAATTTGTTTCTGTTAAAATTTCTAATATTTTCTTTCCATTTTGTATTCTGTTGGAAGATGTTCAAGTGCGCTATTCTGGAATTGAAGATTTTCCAAAATTATTTTGAAGGAATCAACAATTGGTGGCATGCTAAATTTGTGTGCATGTGAAGCGTGAGCAATCTCCAAAGAACCCAGGGACAGAAAAGAATAAAGTTGTGCAAATAGTTCTGTTCTTCAACTTTAAAAAATCTACTTAAGTAATTTTTTTCAGGTATGTTAAAAACACTTTTATATCAGTCTATTATACTAGCCAACGGAAATCCATGAAGTCTGTTTTTATCAGATTTGGTATTTGATTTCCATTGGAAGGTTGTTAATATTTTAACTTTAAGGTCAGAATAAAATGTGGTATGCAAAGTTCCATTTCCTTTGAAGCAATTTCTTTTACACAATTGGGAAATGATTAAAATATGCCAAATTTCCATAAATGGAAAAATATTTCATAATAAAATTTTATTCATCAAATAACTGCAGAAAGACAACTTCGCTGACATACACATTTGACAAAGTGAAAATTTTTAAAAAAATTAATAAGGCACGACAAGATAATGAAAATCATTCACAAATTTTATTTAGCTTTCGAATAGAAAAATCTTAGCGCATTACTGCCACACAAAAAAAGGGAGAAAAAAAATCCATAATTGAAAATTTAAGCTAAGTTATACATAATATAATGATTAGTATTGCCTTAATCCTAAAACACACCAATTATCTTCTTTTAAACAATAATCAAATTTTTAAAATCATCTTTGAGGATTGGGTGACATCCCATTCATTTTCAAGGAAATAACTGGATACAGTTATTTAATTAGAAACCAACTCCAAAATGAAAATTTCAAGATGAAATGTTTTAGGTAAAACATTAAAGAAAAAAAAAACCATGCCTTATTTTTTTAAAAATGTACAGTGTTATAGAAATGAGTTCAAAGTTCACAAAGATCTGAACACGAAACATTTTCATTCGCAGACTTAAGTACAACCCAAAATCGGAATTTAGAAATGGTGAAATATGTATATTGTTCTTTTTAGCTTAGAAATCACAGCACTAGATGAAATCTAGTTCAATTATGAAAATGAAGATTACTTTTCATTAAATATAATGAATAAGTTTTAAAACCTACATAAGTATAATCATAAAAACAAGAGTTATACAAAGTAAGAAGTGGCAGATGAAATTTAATAAAAAAATCAGTCCCATCAGATTAATTTAAAGATTATATTATGATTGCCATAAAAGTAACGATTCCACTAATTAAAATAATTTTAGTCTTTGATTTGTAATGGGTATGCAAAATCAATGCTCGGATAAATCTAAATGGAAAAACTGAATTCCAATACTTAAATGTGTTTTTAGACGCAACAGAGCCATCTACTCCCTTCTCCATCTCTCATAATCATCATAAATTCGCAGTTGTGGAATCTTAATTCAGTAACGAAATTTAAATTGCTAATAAGCTTTTTAAGCAATTTCATATTGTTTTCTTTCCGCACAGTTTTATGCAAAGAAAATCATATAAAACATGAATAATAATAAGATAAATATTTTACGAGTGCTCGCCTCAATTTCTAGTTTAGTTAAATAAAAGTTTGTTGTTGCTGTTGTTGACTCCGTAAACATAATTAAATGGGAAAAAAACAATTTTAAAGAGGAAAAAATGCAAACAGCGAAAATTCGTAATGCAGAAAATGGCGTCATAAAGTAACAAAACTTTTCTTTCAACACATAATAAAACTCCTTAATCAGCACCAAAAATAAAAATTCTTGAATCAAAGAAACTTTAAGATCAATAAAAATAAAAGATTAAAAATTAGAGAATGAACTGGAATTAAAAATTAGTGAAATTGGTGCTAAACTAATTAAAAACAAAAAAATTCCAGAGTCATTTAAAACTAATGGAAATTAATAAAAACTTAGCGCTAGATAGCCAAATTTATTCCTTCCCTACATTTGTTTTTCGAAGAGAGAGAAAAACTCCTCTCTGTAAAATGCTGCAGATGTAAAAGTAATTAGAAGTTCTCCATTTAATATGGAAGCAGTGTATTGTCACACAGAAAGTTATCCCCTCAAGATTCAACGAAACAGACCAACAAAAATGATGTTAAAAAAAAAAAAAAGACTGTCCAACAAGAAATCTTTTTTTTTTTTTTACCATGGAATCCAAAATCTTGGAAACTGTTTCACTAAGGAGAAATAACTAAGCTAAGAAATGATATCTTTATTCCATCTAACTGTGCTCTTACTGTTTAAAAATAAAGAACACATAATTTTTTTATATTTTTGCTCATGCTTATAATTCCTGAATGGTTCAAATAAAATGGCTAAAGGAATAATCATCGAATACTTAATTTACTTTAAATATATAAATATTTTAAATAAATATTATATTTTACAGTTTGTTTTTCCATAACTAATTGCTATGACGACCTTATATTTTGAAACAATTGAAAAGAGTTATTTACAGACATAATCTTAAAATTGAACCCGAGATGGAAAAAGCGTGAGCTAAATATTAAATATTTTTATGACTTGTGGGAGGCATTTTAAATACACAAACATACATACTAAAATGAATATTTGGAAGGATTTGAGAACAAAAAATAACTTTCTAAAAAAAAGTGAAATCATTAAATTCACTATTAAAATCGACAATATGTATTCGTAATAGAAAATATTACTTATTAAAATGCAGCCATTAAGACAGGCATCCTCTGTAATTACTTCCAAGAGTTAATGTAGAGTAAAATTATTTCTCATCTGCAATATATTAAAGTAAATTGCTTCTTCAAGTTAATCTTCTTTAAGTTCGAACCGAAAGTTACCGCTATTAAGACATAACAAAATATCGATTACTATTTTTATTACGTAAACTATCTTCAATATGTCATCTTAATATATCACAAAAGACATTTTGAAACAAAACTATAAGAGAAAGCAGATTGGCAAACTTTAAAAAAATTAAACACTTTTCACAATATATTTTGCTACATTTACTTGTATTTTAATTCAACTTACGCATAAATTCTGAAATATTAATTTCTGCAAAAGAATGCTCTTAATTTTCAATTTGTTTTATCTACGTAGACTTAAGTCGCTAATTTAAGCGGAGGAAACAACTCTGAATATACTCAATTTGATTATTAAATGAGTTTCAAATTATTAGAATTCAAATATTTCAAATTAATATTCCAAAATGCATAGCATTTGAGTATAAATAACTACTAATAACTAAAGTATTTTTTTTATCACTACTAAGAGCTAAAGTATTTTAGTATATTTTTATGACATAAAAATTGCATTTTGTTCAAATAATTGAGAAAAAATTTTAAAATAAAAAAAATTTTCAAGTCGACTAATAAAAAATAAAAAAAATCTCATAAAATTAATAATGAAATTAAATTTCAAATAAAAACATTTATAATAGCTATAATCTACAGAACTATTTTGTATACTGCAAACAACATCGAATTAAATCTCTTTCAATTAAGCAATGGAACAAAAATGAGGCAGCAATACCCCTATATCAATTTTTCTTTTCGTGTACAAAATGTCATTGCATTGACGAAATGCACAACAAAAATTAAATATGAAACAAATTAAAATTTCACGCCAAATTCCGAGACAATTTTTAAAAAATTATGCAAAAAAAAAATCTATACATAAAAATACATATTCAAAACAAATAACAAAAAATATTCTCGGTAAGTCGGAAGGCAACGTTTAGATTCCTTTTCATCTTATTATTTTGAAATTCCTTTCGTTCCGAAAAAAACCTAGCGGGAAAATAATTGCCAAAACATTCTCGGATGTAAAAAAAAGTCAAAATTAGGTCTCAAAAATAACTTTTTAGCTTTTAGCATCTCACATATTAAAGTTATCGAAAAACTTTAAGCACAAAAGTTATTTATCTTACTGAGGTGCTGATTTAATTAATTGGATTTACTCTTTTATCAGTAATATTAAGACAATTATAGCGAAACTAAAATTTAAACTCCACATCAATTCTTTCCTCTTTCAGCCCATTTATGAACTCATTCGATATTTTCAATACTGTATTCCAAAACAGTTAAAATTCAAACAAAATTATTCTAATTATCTTCTTCAAAGGATAGTATGGCAAAAACGTTATATGTAATTTTGTGTGGGTGTGTGAGAGAGAGAGTATGCGTGCGCGGTCGCAAACTTTTGGACGAAGCATGGTTTTGGATTCTAGGAGCCATGATCCGTAAATAACTGAAGAGATTTTCCCGAAGTCTTATCATGAAAACAATTGCAGTAGGTAGTTTTCCTATAGGAATCTGAATAAAAAATTAAAATCCAAGTAACGCGATCAAAAGCGGTATCTGGTGAACACGCTCAATTACATAACACAGAAATTTCATAATTTAGCAACAGCAATAAGTAAATATATAAAGTAAAAACTTCTATAAAGTAAAAAGGAAGACCAAGATAATATTTATTTTTATCAAATAACTAAAAAGCAATAAATAAGTAACGTCTTCCACTACGCCCATCAAAAATAAATCACATTGTAAATGACCAATGTTCTGAAATGAGGGAAACAAATCCCGCCTTAAATAATTCATATATTCAAGTTCAAGTAGTTGAAACAATTATATCAGATAAAAATTGCATTCCTGGTCGTAAAAATGTCACTTGAAAAAATACAAAAATGTGCGTAAAAGTTATTTATCTAAAGATCTCCAAGCCAAATAAACATAAAACCAAAACACAATTTAACAGCACTTAACGGGAACACAAAAGAAAAATGAAGAATAGAAAAATGAGGTAAGAAAATCACGACTTAATAAATGGAGCTCTTCCATCACAAGGATTCAAATTTATAGAAGACAATTTAATAACGTCATTCTATTTCTCATATTCTATATATAAAAAAAGAAACACTGCAATCTAAATCCAATCTTGTTTCTCATTTTATATCTTGCCACACCATCAACTCGATTTACAAACTAAAGCCATTACTAGAGAGAAAACACATTGGGAAAAAAATATCATGTATAAAGGCCCAGTAAATTCAAAAACTATTTCCACAGTTCCTTTACACCAGGCAGCAAATGCCAGTTCGGAGAACAGGTTATTACTTCTTGAGTAAGTGATGCAGATTTTTTTTTCGAAAATCACCTCAAAGCCAAGATTAGTTTTTCAATAACAACCTCCTGAAGCAGTGCGAGCTTATATCAGGTAGGTGTGGAGTGATAAAATAGTCGGTAGAAAACTATTACCGGACTTGAGCGAAACGACAGTTCTGATCTAGGATGAATATTTCCTGCTTGTATACATTGCTTTTTCTCAATAAATGGAAAAAGGTATCTGAAATTTTCCAAAGAAATGTGTCAAAAGAGAAGTCTACCAGGTTCCAAAGCTGTAGTGCGAGGCGAGTTGTAAAGTGGCAACACACACGGTCTAGTGGATAGCATGCTTGAAAAGAAGCAAAAATAATAATAATAATAAAATGCTCCTTCACCAGAAGCTGTCAAAATAGTTGACAATCTATACTGTAGTCTAGAAATAAAAAAGTTACTTTAACCCTTTCAGGGGCACTATGCCAAAAATGATTTTTTTTTCGAAACAATTATTTAAATCTGATTATATCCTATTACTGACATGTAATTTACAGTTAAAAAAAATTAAGGTCCTTAGGGGGCTGGGGGGTAGGTGACATACTGGGTATGTCACCGCGCATCTAGAACATGTTTTGGAGCGAATTCACAAATATGCAACTCGTAATTAGAAGGTATTTTTATGAAATGAAAGCAGTTTTAGGGATTCATGACGCTTTTTAACATGAATGACGCAAAAAAATGAGCTTTTTGAATTCGAAAATAAAATTTATCGGAATAAAATGAAGACAAATTACATCATATGAAAACATGCTTCCATCTTGAATTTTTTGTGTGGAAACAGAATACTTTCTAAGACTCGTGCTGAAGTCTATTGGCAAGATAAAGACTTAAAAAACGTTAGGAAATTTTATGTAGTTATTTCAACGCGATTTTCTAGTTTTAAAAAAATTGTAAAAAGGTGACATATGGAGTATGTCACCGCCCCTGAAAGGGTTAAAAGATCAAGTTGAAAAAAATATAGATATGACGGAATTTAATTTAGATTACTTTAACAGTTATATTAGAAGAATATTTTATTTAAAAACAGTATGAAGCCTAACAAGAAATTCAATAAAATGCATATGCATAGGAAACACCAATAATTTTTTTAAAATATAGATAAATTTTATTAGATTATTTTAAAATATAGATAAATTTAGATTTTGAATTTATTCATGAAGACTATTTTGTAAACGGACTTCATCATTTTGAAAGGTAATCAAATGATGAGAGTGAAACATGGGTTTACAATCCCTCTCTAGATTTCCAAACACACCAGAAGAAGGAGTTTTGACAATCGACATATTTAAGGAGTATTAAGTATGCAACATAAATACCGGTTCTTTCCCGAAAAATTAAATCTCGCTCCAGCGACCCTTCGGCTCCAAAGTCAAAATTTCAGCCACTACAGTCTTCTTAAAATATATCTTTTGTTGTATGGATAAAAACAATAAAGAAAAATATCTTTAATCAATTTAAATTTTCCTAAAAGCTTTGCAAATTCTTGTTTCAGTCCCGAGAAAAATCTGTAAGCAACTGTAAATGAAAAGTAATAATTTTATTCAAAGCGTAAATTAAAATTATATGTTTTAATAACTGATAATGAAAACATTTAAGAATACAATTCTTACTTAAAGAGCTTCAAAAATTACTTCTTTAAATAAACAATGAACCCTCCCTTTGAATGCTAAATAAAAGTATAGTGATAAAAAGGTTTAATTAAAAGCACTTTAAAGCAAATTCAATTAAAAAAACACAATACAAAAGCGTTAAATTAATACCAAGAATTATTTATTTATCAGTTAGTTAAAGAAGGGGGTGGGGAGTTATCTCTTTGGAAAAGCGAATTTCGCGTTTTCTCTCTTACTTCTTCCGTTAAACAAATCTATTGTTTCCGTTGGAACAAAAAGGTAAACAACACAAGATGAACAAAAATTCGCAAGAAAAAATAATAAATACACACGAAATAATAAACACGAAACATACGTTCTTATTTTAGTAAAAAATAGTTGTCTTTAAAACATTTTTTCAACACGTTATGGCATCATTGATCTAATATATCAACGAATATAAATGAAATTTGAAAAATTGGTGTTTAAAAATATGCTCTCAAGATTGAGGTTCCCCAAAAAAATTATTGACACACTGTTTTTAAATAAAATGAAATCAGAAACAGGACCGTCGTAGCAACAAAATTAAAAACTGTGCTGCAGTTTTAACGGCCATCTCGATCCACTGACGGCTTCGTTTTGATGGTGGAACTTCCACCATCAAAACGGAGGTAATTCAAAACCACATCATTGCTATTCTTATCAAAGTAATAAACTCTGCTTACGATACGATGACTTCTTTTCCACTTTCTCATACCCCACCCCTAATGGCAGTCACGAGAGAAAGAGAAAAATGTGAGCTCAAACGGTTATGATTACAGAGACAAAATTTCGAAAAAATTTAAAAGCCAGTATGCTGTTTCGGGTATTAATCGACACAATAAAAAATTATACATAAAAAAAAAGAAAAATTATTGGTAATTTTTATGTGATTATTCTCAAATAATTACATTGATTTTTTAATCTTTACTAATTATGAAAAACTTACAACATACAAAACTACAGAATATAACGAGTTAATATTCGTGAAATCATGTTAGAAATTATACTCACATAAACTAAAAGTAAAAAAAAATCCACTGGAAATAATAATTTTTAATGATAAATAATTTTTGATGGTACTGAAATTTGTAAATTTTAATGACATCAAATGAAGAAGAAAAAAATTATTGGCAATTTTAGAACCTTTAAATAAAAATGAAAGTACTTTTTCAATCTTTCATTTTGTAAATGCTCATATGAAAGCAAGAATTTATAATAGTACACACTTAAATATACTAATTTATGATACTAAAAGTTCTAATTTCTAATTGGACTATGAAATATTGGGAAACAAATTTGTTAAATTCTGATTTTTTTGTCAAATGATAATCTTTGAATCTTCAATTCATTTTCGAAAAAGATCAGCCATTTGTAAAATAGGCTTCCTTATACTGGAAAATTAACATAGTCCGTTTGAATTTTTTATGTCACGGACTACCTGCAATTATTATCTTTCATAGAAAGGACGCTTTTCAGATACTTTCCAGAGTTTGCTTTTTCTTATACACATTTATGAAGCTTTATACGCTATTGACTACATTTCCATTTAAGATTCAGTCTCTTCTGCCTAATTAATAATAGCATATGGCTCAAATCGTAAAGAATAAATGAAATGTGTTTCCGCAGGAACAGAATAAAATTATATCATGCATTTACAAAAAATTATTGAATAAATTTGAAGTAACTTGATTAAATTTCTTAAGTAATAAAATATTATTTTTACTCTATACTACAGTAAAAGCTCCTTATTTCGGCTTCCTTCATTCGCGTTTTCACTATTCGCGGATTTAAAAAATGCGCCCCAATTCCTATATTCGCGGATCTAATAAGAACATACATAATAATGAAAGGATACCAAAAGGTATCCAACCCAATATCCTTTGTAAATGCCGTCAAAAGGACTAATAAAAAAAGTAAAATAGATCTTATTACAACTTTGCCTAAGGTATGTTGTTAACTGCAAACATAGCCGAAATCGCGAATGGAATAGGACGAGATGGGTTCGAACAGATAGAATCAAGTGACATTCAGGAATTGCTTGAATCGCAAGATAAAAATCTGACCAAAACCAACTTGGAGAAAAAGTTTAATTCACAGGCCATTGATGAAAAGACTTCAACAAGCACTGTAAACGTGACATTTAATTTGAAAAATCTTAGTGAAGGTTTAAGAATGGCAAATTAGCTTTGCGATTTCTTTATGAACATTGATCCGTCTACGGAACGAAGTCTTATTTTTAAGAGGCAAAATTGCTTACGCGACTGTTGCGTATCAGTGTGAATTGAAGGAGTTTTTAAAAACTGCCAAGCAAAAGAAAATTACAAAATTCTTCAAACCATTGCCTAAGCCTTAAGATAATTAATCAAAATGTTCAAAAACTTCAATTAAATTTATATATATATAAATATATATTTGTCACCTAGGAACGTATCCCCTATAATCCCATATAAATTACCATTCCGTATTCACGGTTTCTGTATTCGCGGCATATTTATGGAACATATACCCAGCGAATAAAGAGCTTTCACAGTATTATTCAAGTAAATATAAAATTAGCTAAATAAAGAATCTCAGGATTTCATCATTGCATAGATAATTAAAAAAATTCATGATAAACCAATAATAAAGAAATAATTTGAAAAAGTAAAAGGATGGCAACATTTGAAATATTATGAAAACTGAATTGACAGTGAATAATATATTAATGATAAGTTATTTGAGATATTTGATATCATTTTCAGCGTATAAAACATACTCATGGGATTAAAAAATGCATATCAACGACGACAAAAAAAGAATTATATATAGATATAATTAGTAAAGACAGAAAAACACATATTTAATTGATTTATGAGTGTGTGCGATATTTTTATATCATTATCTGCATAAAAAGAAACCGCAAAAGAAATTATTGCAAAAATGAGCCCCTCAAAGTTAGCACATAATGCCAATATTATCGCCTCACCTCTGTCTCCGTACAGAATTTTTTTATATTTTCGAGATAAAAATAAGATCTAATTATTATACTTTCGCATCCATGTTTCATAGTTATTATTTGTAAGAAACTAGTTTCAGATATGGATGAAATAAACCCAGAGTATGGAAGACGAGATAAGGTTTCATTTCCAAACAAGCATGGGGACGTTTTATATATTTAAGAGGATGTGAATGCATATCTTGCTCATTTTCAGTCACAAAAATTTACGGTCTACCGCGCATAAGCAGCCCTTCACTTACAGAAGTATTTCGGATGCATGGAAAAGTAGCACAATTTTAAAAATTGTAAAGAAAATCTTCAAAAGTATCTCCTCTTTTCAGAAGAAGGGGCGGGAGGGAAACTCATTTTATTATTTTCTATCAACACCACCGTTTTACTCGGTCATTAGTGCAAGATGGAAATTTCTTGAAAACTTTTTACACCCTGTACGATTTTCCGGCGTACAAAGAAATATGCAAATAAAAAGTTTAAAAAAAAAATTAAGAAGGTAAAAACAACATTAAAAAAAGAAGAAGAAAGGAACATTTTTCTTCTTGGCTTCTTACAGTTAGGGGGCAAATAATTGGGAAGGCAAACTTTCAGAACAAAATGCTTTGAAGGGAAATTATAAAAGATAAAACTGCCCAACCTGCGTCTTTTTTCTTTTTTTTTCCTCCATACAAAAGATTCATAAAACGTAGCGCTAAACACCTTTTCAAAACCCGAAACATGCTCTGTGGAAATAGAGTATAAGTAAATATCCTCTTTTCCTCAGATGGTGCTGTAACTATGTGCTGCAAGACCTACATGAAACAAGAAAGGAGAAAAAAGGGGGGAGAGGGAAACAGTATGGGTTTTTTCCCCTTGAAAATAGAAAGAAAAGATATAGTGCATTTTTTTAACACATTTTGGGAGATTTTGGTACTCAACAGCTACATAACAGGAAGATTCGTCCAAAAGTAATGCCAGGAGAGATGCAAATTACTCTCCACAGCGACATAACAGTTTTGAGTAGCGAGCGAGTTACTTAGGTTCCCGTTCCGCTTTTAAAAGATTTTGTTACTGCTTTTTCAAGCATTTTCAACTGTCACTTTCTAGAAAATAAACAGACCGCAAAGCATTTCGAAGATGATAGCGCGTGGAAGAAGGAATTGAAAACACATGGTAAGTATCTAACGCTGACTTACACTAAAAGTAATTATCAGATATGTATAATTTTCCGACAAAAAAGGTTTTTTTTTTTTTTTTGCTTATGATAAGATTGCTCTAAATAATAATTGATTATGAAGTTGTGAATCAATAAACAGGACTTTATACAAAGAAATTCCCCTTAAATAAAAAGCTCTGAATGAGACAAGTCAATAAAAATTTCAGAATAGTTGTAGTAAAAGGTAAGTGTAGATAGAACTAATAGCAAACGCAAAATGTGATTTATCTCCGCATACAAATATATTCGAATTATAATCAAGATGCAAGCTATATGGAAATGGTATATATATAAAAATAATTAAAATTATTAGAAAGTACGTGTAAGAAATATATATATAAAATTTTTTCATATGTTACATACTCACATTTCCCAAGGAAAAATTAAAATTATTGCTTTGAGTTTATTTCAGCTTTTATGAAAATATGTTTTTCCTGCCTATAGTAGGCTCCTTAAACATATCTATAAATAATTTTAATGATGACTATGATTTGAGCTCAACTGAAAGAGAATATTTAATTTCATATATATTTATAAATGAAAAAAGGCTTAACACTCTTTCTAACAAATATCTATCTATTCTAATAAACTTGGTATCAATATTTGTAAATATGATATTAGAAGAGCTGTTATTAATAAGAGACGGTATTTTATCCATGAGAGTGATCGGCTTTTTTTTAAAACTAAGTTTTAATTATATTGATTTTTTTTTTTAAAATAATCAATTCGCTGCTTTTTTCAAACGATGTCCAAAGATTCCAAATGATGTCCAAAATATTTACAAAACTTCCTTTTTTATACTCAAAAGCTGACTAAAAAAATGACAGTTTGTAAATAAGTGTCAATTTTTTTTTTTTTATTTAGATCTTTACAATCAACAATTGAAAATATTTTTAAAAGATTATGTCGTACATTTGCAATAATTTTTGATTCTAAAAAGTCATCTTAGTCATATTTTTGAAAAATAATTCGCAAAATAATGTATATTATGAAAATGGTAATGATATCTCAAATGTTTTTTTTTTGATTAATTTAGTTCTGAGTATTAGAATTCAGGATTAATTAATCAACGACGGACGTTATTCGACAACTTCTTTGGTGAAATGGCTAAAATGATCAGTAAATAAATTATCGCAATTCAGCAAAAATTTGAAAGACAATTAAACTGGCATTCCTAAAAAGACTTTTAAAAAATTTAAAATTGATGTAAAAATCAGCTTTGTGCAATAATATTTCTGGTAGTTTTCATTCAAGAATGCTGAAATATCACATATTTTTGTTAAAATTAGGGGGGGGGGGGGGAATCCGTCTCGGGGTTTGCATTCTCACTCTCGAAAGTATATATGAGCCAAATTTAGTAGGTCCAGTCAAACGGTCTGGTATGTATATTGTTAACACACACCTCCTTTATTATAAGTCTTACATGATGAAAAATATTTAAAGCAGAAGGGGAGAATTAAGAGCAATAAAACTTTGAGTTCATAATAAATTGAAGTATTATTATGTGCTTTAACTGTGACAACCATATGTATTATTTTTCACAGATAATACAATTAAACTTTTTGGTCAGATGTTTAGAATTGGAAAGTTAAAAGATTAAAAAAAACTATTTCATTTTATGATTAAAAAAAATTATTACTTAAATATTTCTTACAAAAAAATCAATAGGTAAAGCAAACTTCCAATAACATCCAATTCGCCAATAATAACTCAGATCTTTCTGATTATTCTCGTAAAAGATAATTTAATCAAGAAAGTTTTTATTATGATGATGGCGAAGTAAGGGGGGTGGGAAACTCCTCATGGTTGTTTTGAATATTTTCTTTCTTTTTTATGAAAAACAAATTAAAGAAGTTCGAATGGATAATTATCGCCTTGGGATAGGTAGAATTGATGAGGTGGCGATTATGTTCTTTTAAATTTATGAAGGGAGAACATGCATGAACATTATGAGAAAACAAAAACGCGTGCGTATAAGTGAGGTGGGGAAGAAGAATTGGTTTTTTTAAAAAAAGATCATCCTAAATTATGCTTCATCTGCCACTTAGAAAAAAACTTTGTTGATTCATGTAAAAAGATAGAAAAAGTGGGAGTGAAATTTAGCGACATCATTTATGACGAGGGAGATGGAAGAAGCAAAGCCTTTCTCCTCCATTTACTTATTTATTCAAAATAATTCTAGTTTCATGCAATAGAAGGTGCTATTGCGAATACTAAATGCCTTTATAGATGAACACATCGTTATTTTATCTTCAAAGGCAAAATTTAAATCGGAAAAGACAGAATGAAAAATATCAGACAAACAAGTGTTTCACTTAATAGAATATTCTTAGATTACTGCCTTCTGCCAAAAAAGGAGCAACAACATTTAGTTTTAATGTGCATGCTGAATCAGAACGTCATAGAAATTGCGTACTCAGAAAAACTTTTACTGATATGCAGAAAGTAAGATGGCATTGGAAAAAGAAAGGTTTTGATATCCATCTTAAAGCTTTAGAACTCAGTTTGGTCAGAATGCAAAAGATTTCGAATAAATAAGGATCCCTTCAGCAGATACCGAATGATTTGACAATACTAGTGAAGTATGAGTTACAACGGTCAAGATACACACTTTAATGGAATGTCAGATGACACGCACATTCAGCTAATTTTCCTGTCTAATGCTTTCAATGTTCCCCCCCCCCAACAAACGTAAAAAAAAAAAAAAGCTTAAGCGTGTCAATCTTGAAATTTAATACATTGAAACATTAATAAAACACTGTTAATTCCTTGCCACAAATGAAATTCCATACAATAAAAAGTAAATGGGAAAGCTTTATGAAGATATTACGAGTATGATCTATGAGATTTTCCAAAAACTCCATATTTGATATTAATAAAGATTTGTTTTCATCGATCATTCAAAAAACTTTTTTAAAAAAATAAAAACATTTTTTCCCTTTTATAATTTTATTGAAGTTGAACAAGATTATTTTGACAATAATTTCGTTATTTTAAAAATAATAATAATAAAACCGCAAAAATTATTTACTAACGAGGAATTATAGCCAGAACTTATGAAAGATAATTTGCTCTGCATTTAGCATTAAAAAATTTACAGTAAAAAAAAATAACATTTTAAATTATCTCCTAAGTTATTAGAAAATGCAACTAATATAATACGTGGATATTAATTCTTGACATCTCAATTTATTTCGACATTCCAATAACAAAGTCCAAAGCGAACGAGGAAATAGATGACAGTTTCATTACTAATCGATTTCTGAGCATCAAATGACACATGTATTAAAGGCAATACACACTCACAGCATTCGCTATCTTTCCGAAACTGTTTCCACTGCGAAAGAAACAAATCAACAATTCCAAGATTTTCCACTGAGTCATTTATTTCCCTCGACGTTTCTCGATAAGGCACGAACTTAGCTGCGGTGACAAATGACGAGATTCGCAGCGATGCCTTGCATTGGAGATTTGTACGGACTGATGTTACTTTTAAGAATCGATTTATTGGTTCATATTTTGGGAAGGAAGGCAAACGAACGAAACAACTGAAGCAAATATTAGAAATATCTGGATCGAAATATAATGCAGATTATTAAGAAAGGATGATAACATCTGCGTTGTGTAACTATAGAAGGAATCCTCTCCAAAATATTCGGTGGAAAGAAATTCTTTATCACATTCAGGCAAAATTATATTTATAAACATAACAGTGTAGTAGTATATTTCAGTACGCAGCTTCTGATAAATATTTTTAAAAATGAAATGCAATGTTGGAAAAGAAAAAAAATTTATTTATTAAAATGAAGATGGTTACATTTGGAAGGCAATCAATTTTAAAGAGTTTTTGCACCATTATTCCAAATGTATTTATAACAATCACAAACTTCAGTTCATATATTCTGGTGACTTATATTCGTATTTTGAAAATTCATCTTAGCTAAAAGACTTATTAAACACAAATTTCTTTTCAAACGATGATATGAAATTAAAATCTAAATGTTTGACAAATGTTTAAGCCAGTTAGTGTATACTAAAGTGCTTTATTTAAAAGAAAAATATTCAAGAGGTATTTTTTTTTATCTCAGTAAGATTTATATTTCGAGCCAACATGAATAATTAAAAATCTGACTTGCATCAATCTTGCATCAATAAATACAAAAGGAAGAGGAGAAAACACCCCTTAATCAGCTTTCAATTAACCTTATAACTACTTTTTTTTTTTTTTCCAGAGCACACAACTATCAATAAAATCCTATTGCTATAGTGGTCCAATTTTCTTTCATGATAATATATTAATTAATTCTTGGTTCCGTGGCTTTTTGATATATTTATTCGTATGCTTACAAAGTCTTTATCTCCTTACTTCCATTTTATTTCAAAATCTTTAATCAACAACATTATCTTTCAAAAAGCATCTTCACATAAATTCGGCAATACTCTGAAATTTCACTTTTTAACAGAATTTATTGCAATCCGAAAAATTAAATTGAAGTCTTTTAAGTGGGATCCCGCTGTAATTTAAAAACCTCATTCACTTGCGTCATTTTTTAGACCTTTATCATTTAACTGAATTTATTTTAATTCCAATATAACAATAAAATTTAGTTAGCTTTAGTTTTCAAAAATTAGAAAGTATCAGCTGAAAAAGATTTTAAATATTTTTCAGTTTAAAAAATGTCAAAACTTAAGAAGTTGAAAGCTATGTTAAAAAACAAATGTTGATTGCTTGCATATAAGAATGTTAAACAAAAAGAATCAAAATCAATATGTTTAGATTTAATTATTTTCTTCGCCTTTCTTTCAATAAAAAGCGCGTATATGTTATTTATTATAACTTTAACACATTTATAACTACAAAAATATCATTATTTTAGTAATTAAAATTATTTCAAATAATAACGTTGTTATTCACCTATATTTACAATAATGGCAACGACATTTCATATACACAGTAGACGTTAAGTTCAAATATCATTTAAAATAATCGTACAACTATAATGCGATATAAAGAATTAGAATGCTTCATATACCTCGTAGTAAATAGCAATGAAATATTTTAATTTTATGATAGCTTTTAAGAACTATTTCTTAAAATCGTCACTCAATTTTAAGTTCATTAAAACGAAAATGCGTTTTTTGGTTAGTCACACATATTTTTCATATAAAATCATTTTTCTTTTTGTTGATGTTGGTTTTAAATCTTTTCTAGGCAGTGCAACATAAATCACAAGATTTATTTGTGCTTCCAGTTAAACAATGACGAAGTCAAAAACCGATGCAGGAAAATAATCGACTTTTGAAACCAATCATTAAAAAATAAAATATCTACAGTCAAAAATATCAAAGCAAATCCAAGATTTCATTCTTTTTAAAAAAGAAATTCATTCTATTGTATATTATCAACGATTACAATTACTTTAAACTTTATACGAACTATAAAGATACCTACTTGTAAAACGGAATTTCCAGAAGAAAAAAAAAATCGGTCATTTTCTATTCTTATGAATTGTTTGAGAAAATTGTACTTTTCAAGCGATAATTCAAACCCAGACAAGGAAACAAAAAACTTTTACCGTCTAACATAAGAAACCACGTAGCCACTCAGGAGAGAGGAGAGAATGGGGTAATGATAATAATAACGGTTCAACGAGGCGTCAGCTTTCCCTGAAAGATTAAGACACGATGCGAGGGCACACATATACACATTGTTGGACACCCACAATGATCAAATAACAGCAATAATGTCATCACAAGTCTATGGTTAATGGCTTCCAAGAGAGCTGAAGAAATCAATCTTAAGGCGTATGAGAGGCCGTCCGTCAAAATAACAGATACCCACGTAATCTAGTTATGCTTTTGTTACCAATGATCAAGAGAATAGTTAGCTTTATATCAGGGGCTTCAAGAAGCATTAATAACACGTTCGTAATAATAAGGAAAACAGTCATATTGATAAATGACGATTCTACATTATCATTAAATAAGAATGAAATGAATAAGAATGCATTTGGGTAAGAAGTATTTAAATTTTGAATAGGAAGTATTTTAAATACATACATAACAATAGAAATTCACTATTGAAACTAGATATTTTTGTTACATGTTGTAAACGAACATTTAACTTGCCACTTCACAATGTTTACATAAATTTTATTTAAAAAAAATTTAAAATTGTCAGCAACTTAAGGAAAAATTTATTATTTTTTAAATTGCATGCAGTGGTCTATTATTTTAATAGAAAACGTTATATTTTACTTAATGAAACAGAATTTTAGATTTTGATTAAAAATAAAGCAGCAGCTGACAAAAACTCTTAACAGTTGCTAAATATTGGATAATTTCTTTAATAATACGTTAGAATAAAGGAAGTCATTCAAAGAACTTATTGCATGTAGCATTATTAGAAAAGAAAACCATGTACGTTTAACTTGCTTCTTACCTGAAAACTGAATTGTACAGAATTGAATTTATATGACCATTCGATAAATGGTCAATAAAAATGCTACACATTTTAGTGAAAAACTTTCTTCATAAAATCTTGTTTACACAACAACTTTTGTTTCATCTTAACCGTAGAAAACAAAACCTGACTAAAAATTCAGTCTTAATATATTTTGAGTACAATTTCTGTAAGGGGCCTTTAAACATTTCACAGTAGCAACAAAAACTTTTTTTCCGAACTCAAATAAAAAGGTGAATTCTTTGTTTTCAGAGAGATGAATCGTAAATCATAAATAAATAGTGTCCCTTTGTTTTCTACGCATTTTCAACAATAAAGATAAAAAAAATAAAATGAAAGGGGAACGAAAAATAACTTCTTAGTCGTAAATAATTTAAAGGCCATTTTAAAAAGTCCAGAGAGTCGAGCCTGTACTTTTAACAGATGTTGCTCGTCCATATCAGCAAAACCTTTCAAGTGATTTATGAACAAATCCTCCGACTCTTTTGTCTTCAAAGTAGAAATTAATTTATTGCCTTAATTCTTCATTTTTGCAACAAAATTAAAAAAACGAAAGAAATTACACAGAAAGAAGGCGAAAATAGCATATATTATAAAATTCCATGGACCTCTAGTTAAATAGTTATCCTCCTTAAGGTTTATTTATTCTGAAATGGGTATAGTTAAAACTCTTTGTTATATAGTTATTCATTTTTCATATACTAGTTTAAATCAGATAAATTGCTGAAATGATGCAAATTTTTTTATAAAAAAAAAAAAATTACTTTGAAATACTACTGAACAAATAATATAATATTCTTTCAAAATAGAAATAAGACAGTTAGAACATAACTTGTGAAAAACATACCTATCACATAATTAAAATCATTCTGTATCATATTAAATAAATATCAGTGCTCATATATTATTAAATTTATTCATGAAAAGGGGAAACTGCTAGTATTTTTATCTCTCAATTTACTACTATTAATATAGAGAAAAACGTAGATTAAAATTATTTTTATTCGACCATTTCAATGCAGATAACTCAAAACGGCAGAATACTTAAAGTGAGAAAGAAAAACGTTTAATATTAGTCTATATGTAAGCAATGCAAATATAATACTAAATTCACACGCCTCGTCAGATTAACGTTATGTAACAGAACCTTGATGGGAGTGGTGAGAAATATTTCAACATTCAATATGCAATGTTCTTCTCTTCCTTTTTACACTTTTTTTCAGTTCATAATATCACACTTTTCCAGCCCAAACAGATATATTTAATCAGTTACGATATATTAACATAGATTACAAGTTTATGTGAATTTTCAGAGACATTAAAAGCAATTTTGAAAAAAGTTTTAAGTCCAGCCATAATTTTGCAGTAAAGCGAGTATATTCTTTTATGTTGTTTTAATTGATGTTCTCACTAAAAACACCATTTCTTAAATATAACATTATAGCAGTTACATTACACAACTATCTTCACTTATGATACAACAGATGGCATTACCTTATTAGCATCAAGGTATATTCCCCATGATCCTACTTTTAGATCATTATTAGATTGTATTCTAATAATAGTGAGTGTCTAATTTTCGTGTTCGTGTTTGCTTTGTCTTGTGAAATGTAAAACTTAAAAAATAATTAAATAACTGTTCCTGAAAGTCGTCTATTATTTTCATCTACCTCATAATGAAGTTATAAAGAATCGCATCTCTCTGCAACACATTTGCAAAATAAATAAATTTACGGTAATATTAAAAGAGGTAAATATCGACAATAACAAGAGTAAAGTTAATTGGTCACTTAAATGTAAATTCCTATGCACAGAAAAGCTAATTCATTGATATTAATATTTAGAAAACTTTTAAATTTTGCATTATAATGATATAAACAAATATAGATACAATCGCCAGAAAAGCTTACATTTCCCCATCGTAAATAAACATTTACACCAAAAAAAAAAGAAAGAAATATTGTAATAACCCAAATTAATCTAAAAGTCAAATTCTTTTTCTCCTTACAGTTTTCATTCAATTTTCAATGATTCTTCCACTAACTGAAATCCTGGACAAATATCTGGTTATCGATAAATGTTGAGGAATAATAATTTGAATAGATTTCCTCCATAAAAAAGTGGAAAATATAAAAAATCAGCAACTAAAAAAACACAGCGAAATACGCCCCATTGTGATCAATAAATGCAAATGAAATCATGAAATTTAAGATACTTCAGGGACGAAAACAAGAACTCTCCGATCTTTAGATGGAATATAACAGTATTAAGTGAATATGGGAGACAAAAAGCCCATGTAAAATCAGAAAAGATACGCCTGTCGACACAAATATATTTTTAAAAATCCCAAGGGGAAATGATACCGCGTCGTTAAAAGTCAGGACGATCCAATTTCTAGCAAAATGCAAATGATAGAAAATATATACGATTTTCAGAGTGGAAAGCAGTCGAAAAGAAGCGATAAAAAGAGCAAGTATGCAAAGTTAATTTATCAGAAGTAGGATCAAAAGCAAACGCCTGAAGGAAGAAATATAAGTTTACTGATTTATCATGGGGTTACAGGTTTGCAGAGTAAAATAATACAAAGTGTAAAAAAATGTCAGGAAGTCTTCAAATATGCTCAATAACACTAAAAGAAACTGCATTTAAATAAAGAAATGGAGTAAAAAGTAGTTCTTTATCAATTTTTATTCTTGCTAAATGAAACCCAACACGATAATTGAAATATTCAAAACCTTTAACTTTTTCCAAAGTACATTTTATTTTTATTTTATTATTTTCATTTTTCCATGAGGCAAGTTTCAAATTCCATAGGCAACAGAAAAAAGAAGAAAGAGAACATGTTTTGAAAATAAAAATTTTAAAGTGTCTTCTACAATTTCCTACCACCCACCCTTCCACTATTCTTTCAAATTCAAAAAGGCAGTAAAAAGAGAAGGAGAAGAAATGCCACGTTCCTGCACTTTCAAGAAAAGTAAGAATCAACCACAGGGTGAATAAAAAAATAAACTTTACAATGCAATTCGAAAGTTAATCCTTAAAGGGAAAGCGATGAAAAATTGAATTTCATAATGCTCAAAACTTTTTCATGTAAAGGAATGTTGGAAAAGGTTGGTAAGTAATTTAGCTTACAGGAGTTTTTAACTTTAAATGTGGGTTTGCAATAAAATGAATATTAATGTACCTCAAATACAAATTTGGTAAATAAAGTTCACCTGTTCCTTATGATACTATATATCTAAATATTTGATATTAGACACAACAATCGAGGTAAAATTGAACTGATACAGAAATAAATAAATTTTATTCTATTTGAAATTATCATTTCAAATTCTTGAATCGGGTTTACTTTCCTTTTCTGGAAGATATAAAATTTTGAATTGAAAAAACTTCGTCAATTAAGACTTACAAAGGAAAATATATATATCTAAAAAATCAGCAGCAGTTCGTCAATTTTAAGTTATTAGAAAAGACGAAAACAAGCATGGAAAGATTTAAATATATATGTTTTCTCATTAATTGCATTGGTTCCTTCCCACCCACCCCCAGATTTTAATATCACTCCCAAATATTAAATACAACTAACAGAAAGGATGTAAATATAATATATTTTATTTTTCAAAAAAAAAAAAAAATTCTTACTTTATTATTTTTAAAAAATGACTGCTCTAGAAAAGATCACACGCGATGTGAAGCAAATCTTTATAATAAACAAAAACTAAAAAAAATTCGATTTTTTTTTTCCCAGTAATTCTAATTTTCCCAAAACACTAATTCATTTTTTAATGAATATTGTGGTAGCATTTTATGAACAGTGATATAGAAATAATTTTTATTTCAATAGACTAAAATATTGCTACTAAAATTAAAATGAGCATTTTTAGAATCGAAATCGATATAATTCAACTGCAATTATTATTAATAACAAATCCACTATCCACTATATTTCGCAAGACACATGGAGAGAAAAAAATAAGGGATGGGTGGGGGACACACAATATCGAATATCAACTTACTTTGTCGTCATAGAAACCTTTATCATCAGTTCTTTGAGCACCAAGTAACCTATCCGTTTCCTGGTCGGTATCACAGTCTTCTGGAACAAAGGTAAACGGTATAGTACTAATATTTACATAGAAAAATATTCAAACTCGCAGAATAGCAAAATAATATGCAAGACTTATATAAAGAATAGTAATAAAACAATACTCTAATCATAGCTCAGTAGTCAAAGTAATTTATGTTACAGATAAGCATATGTTTTCAATTTGAAAAATGCTCTAAACGATGAAAAGAATTGTATTTTATTTTATTTCAATATGTTACATATATTCCTGATTTTTTTATGTTAATAAAATATTCTTGATACGTTAAACATTTAAATTAAAAAGTTCCATTATTTTGTCATTTAAACTAAATTGTAAAGTTTTGATAATACGATTTTAGTCATTTTATTGTAGCCTCGAGGAAGATGTGCCAATCAAATATACTAAATTCTATCGAGACGGCCGTTGGTAAATATAAAATTGGGTTAATTCAATTTTCCATCCCGTTAAAAATCTTACTAGTGCTTTTATATGAAAGTAATTTAAAACAAGCAATAATTTTAAATATACATTGAACCAATTCAAAAAGCATTCTAAATAATACAGTTAAAAGTTTAACCATACTTATCAAGGCGGAAGAACTCCCATTCATACAACCCAACAATCAAGGACATTTAGATAGATGTAAGGATAAATTAGTTTTTATGAAAAAGTTAAATAAAAAAGTTTTAAGAATCATATAGCTTTGGAAAGCATTATTTAATCCAAGTATGACACAAACTTGTTCATCCGAAAAGGTCAGAATGCTGGTGATCTTGAAATAATGGAAATTTTAAAAACATTTCCGATTGCTTCCCAATTGTTGAAAACTATCCAGTGATAAAATTGACTTCATGGTATCACATAAAGTGTAGGTCTGTTGAAAGAAAGTCTAAAATAAAAGACTAGATGAAGTAAGTAAGTTTAATAACTCGGTTCGTTCATTTTCCGTAGAGTGAACTGTCAGATAAAGTCCAGCATTGTCATATAAAAGAATTTGTCTTTTTCTATCAGCAATTGCTGCGCAAGTATTCTGCAAATTGATTTGCAAAATATTTTGTCTATTTTTAGCATTAATCAACAGACTTTATTAACAATGGGAATTACGATTGTTGCTAAACAGAATCTCTTTTGCTTAAATACTGAGAAAAAAGCTTTAACATAGGAATCTTTTCACCAGATATAAGACGAACAGGAAATGAATAATTCTATTCGCTTAAAAGAAGTGCAGGATAGTAGGAGTAGCGCATGAAGTACCATTTGTCAAGAGTTTTTAGTTTTTAAATTTGGTACAAATGTCGTTTCATTACCCGATTAATTTGATTTTCCTTTTTCAGCTTCTTAAACTGTTTTCATTTAACAACAGTTAGCTCTCATTAAAGAAACTGAAAATTAATTGATGTCACTTTTTCTATTTCCATCTACAAATTTCTTAAATAATGCTGAATCGAATGTTCTTCATCCAAACTAAAACAAGTGTGCTAATGGCAACCTCTGTTGTTTTAAACCCAATTTAAACTCATAAAAATATAATATTAGGTAATGTTCTATAATATTAAGCAAATTCGTCTCTTTTTTCCCCTTCTTCAGTTAAACAATTTTAAAATCCGAATACAAATATTGAAAACATAATCAAAATAATATAAAATTTAGGAGCAAATCCTATATTTTGAAAAGGTACATAACACGAATGTAATTTAAAAATTAATCTCACAAAACCGCAATCAAAGTCCAACAAATGGGAGAGAGGACTATTTTTGCATCAACTTTACAACAATATCAGTGCTAACATATTCACTAAAATTACAGCAATGCCTGTAATCATTTCAAAAAATATTCCACGTTCCCGATTTCACCATACACAGAATTAATTACATGATCATAGGTCGTACGCAACTGCAATCAATCGTCCACTCATTATATTTTTACATGGCTATCTCTTTACAAAGATAAATACAAAAGTAACAAATAATTAAAAAAAAACCTGAAAATAGATGCGAAAAAAGGATCATTCTAAGCAGACTCAAAGCAAAAAGGGTAATAAAGATTTGTATAAGATAATAAAGTTCCCTGTCTAGAATGATGTACCATTGCACCTAGCTTTCAGAAAAAAATGATGTAAATACCAAGTGATATACGATGTTTTCTATAATCCCCATATTGTCGCAGCGGCAGTAAAAATAAGCCCTAACGTACTTGATTGCGCATATTTTGGTTATTTGTTTTGAATCCTTTAAATAGCCTTTTATTTATTTATTTTTAATCCTTCCCCACTTTGCAGTTGAAATGTTCATTTAATTTCAGTATTTTTGTTGTTATTGTTGGGTTCCCTCTTCCTTCCTCTAACATTATTATGACAACCTATCACTCAATAATAATAATACATATATATTATATTCAAAAGAGTATAATAAATTTAATAATTAAACAGACGAATAGAAATATTGCAGAAAATTATGCAATAACAGAACTTTTGACCTAAAGATAGTTTCCTTTTAATATTACTACACTTAACAGATAACAAAGGTAATTTGTTTAATTTAGCTATAATGTGTAAAGTCCCATAAACAGAACCATTAAAAAAATTTGGATCAATACAAGATTTTAAAAAACACTTTTTATTAAATGTATATTCTCCAATCCATGAAAATATGACTTTCCTTTTCTTTCTGGGATCCGATTCATTTAACAGAAGACAAATGCAAGTATCTAAAATTAGGCAGAGCTTTTCTATAGATGAAGAAAAGAAAATGGCGTACAGGTAGTAATATGATTCAAGAGAAAAAGCTTATTTAGAGAAACATGCAAATATTTTATCTTGTTTTAAAAAATTGACAAAATGTTTCATAAGGATTTGATAAATTCATTACAGCTCTATTTACATAATGGAGGTTCGAATCGCATGCTTTCAAGTTGCACAATATTTGAGATGGATGTAGATATCTACAGAATAGATTTGGGGTTAAAGAGGTATTTTCAGCACTCATCATGGAAAAAGAAGTGCCCTACTCTTGCACATTTCAATAACCAGGGGTAATAACTTGAACTTAAAATTAAAATTACTCAGCTATTACAGTTAAGGGCAAACATTCCTTCAATGATTGCATTAAATAATATTAAATCGTTACGCACTTTCCGAATATCGAAATACTTTTGAAAAGCCACATCAATTCTTAAAATATCAAAAAGTCACGCCAGTAGGGAGTCATAAGATGAAGGCGGAAGCAATTTCATGTCAAGGAGACGAATAGCGTTTTACCGTACCCATATACTGCAACGAAGAACAGCTCAAACGTGACTTGGATATGAACTTGGAAAATATCATCTCTACAGATGGAGAGGATGAAGTTTACAAATAGTTAAACTGAAAAATGGGATCGAAATAGAAAATCACAGTAAATGCAGGACTTGATATTATATAAAATTTATTTCAAGCAAGAATATGCAACACCAAAGCTGGGGAATTTTTTGAAATAAAAAATGATACAATGAGAACCAAAAGATACCAATTTAAGTAAACGTTCATTAATTCAATCGAACATTTACATCCCCTGGAATAATTCTAAAGTATTAATTTGAAAAATATTTGTATATTTCAAGATATGGGATGTTGTTCTGAGTAAAAAAATAAATAGGCTGTATTACAGAAGTAAAAAATAAATACAAATTGATTTGAAATTAAAGTATTTCTATTTAAAACAGCACACAGATAAAAAGAATTATGAGAAACAAAAATACTACATCATTGTGTTGTGTGCATAAGAACAAGTAAGATTTGTCAAATGCAGTAAAAATGGTAAGAAAGAACTTATTTCAATATCAAAATGTCGAGGTGTTTTTGTTTTTTTAAGATGCATTAAAAAGGTTTAAATTATAAATCTATTTAAGTGAAAAAAAAAAAGCATTTAAAAGTAAACATGTATGGGTAAAAAGCAAAAAATATAGAACAAGAAGGAATCACAAAATTACTTTGCAAAAAATAAATAAATAAATAAAAGAATTTGTGTAAAAAAAAAGTTCATTTATAATTGGATTATACTCTTAAAAGTTGGGGGTAGGGGGTTATATCGTAACTTTTCTAGTTTCCGATAGTTCTTCCTCCCAAATAAAGGAACTGAAAAATTTATTTGAAGATAATGTTAAAGGAATTGGTTTGGCAAAATTGAATGAAGTAATTCTGTTATACTCAAAAATTATTAAAGTTTCCAAAGGCAGAAAAAAATTGCCAAAAATTAACTATGAAACACTAAAAACAAAATAAATGCTTTTTTTTTTTAATATTTTGAATATAAAAATTAACAAAACTATTGAAGCAGTGATTTTTACAAATATACTGCAATAACCTATCAAACAAAAACAAATTAAGTGATATTTTGAATAAACTATGCAAAAAATAAAGCGCACTTTTACAAACATAGCAATTATAATACTTTAAAATTATATATATAATGTAAAAACATATATTTTTGAGCAGTTTCGTCGCCGAAGAATGAAGACACTTTTGTAATTTAAAAATTTCCCTTCATTTGAAGCCTGAGAACCGCTGATTTAAGCATTTTCACAAAGATTCTGTTTAATTAATTAAAGAGAAGATATGGTATTGGACCAGGAAATAAGAAAGCCTCTTATAATGAAGTTAATATGGTCTAAATTATGGTAAAAATTACAAAATTTATCCAGACAATGAAACAAGTTTATTTTCATTTTTTCATTTAATACTAATGTCAATACTAGTCCTCTTCAAATGAGAGAAAAATCAAAGGTCAGGAGAACTTATGAAAATGTATTCTCTCTCACACACCCTCAAAGTTTAAGAGCAATGCCGAAGCTTAATCAACATCAATCAAACACAAGGGATTTCCAAATACCTTTTTGATGAGAAAGGCGAAAAAATGTCTTCTAACAGCGGCCGAAATGAAGGCTTGTCAGTTTTTCTCTTCCCAATTGAACGAAAAAAGAAAAACCCACACCGCTAAGTAGGATTTAATCTTATCGACATAGCCTATTTATAATACCAAAATACGTTTTTCTCTGAAATAGCAACGAAATTTATTTTCTGGAGCAGTGTCTTTGAAGGAAAATAACAAAAAAGAGCAATTGCTTACTATACATATGAGTGAGAGTTAATATATGTATGATACATTTCACACAGAATTCGCCATTTCTGGAGTAAATCGATGAGGTGGAAAAGAGCAATTCGTTTCAGAGCGATGATATATATGCAGTAAGAGAATTGTAATGGGATTCGCAGATTGTGAGGAAATAAATGTACATATATGTATATGTAGACAGAGGAATGCGAGCATATTTACGTTGAAATTACCTTGCCAGGCTTTCGGCGTTGGCAAGGTCTTTTATCTCTGATATTAATGTGCTTTGCATCATACTCCAAAGGCGATATAAGTCACAAAAATCGAGTTCTTTATCAACTCTATCGAATGGGAATTACAATTCAGTTAATGTCAAGAAAATAGGAATTTAAGTCGATGAATTTTTTACAATTAATGCTAGTTTAGAAAATTAAGTAAATAAATTATTTCGAAATTCGAATACCAGAAGTTAGTTTAATGTACATGTTTTATAAGAAATTAAACGTTAACTATAAGCACAAAAAAAGCGTTACTAAATTACTTAAGATATAAATATCGCAAATGATTATATTCAAGTAATTTATTGCATGCAAACCTCCTCCCCCCCCCCCCTACCTTAACGATCAAGGAAATCAGAAATTTATTTTATCTTACATAAAATTACTAGTAACAGCCTTGTTAATTTTAAAAAATTCTAAATTAGATGCAAACTAAACACACTGATCGGTATACTTTGTACAATTGATAAAAGTATTCCGTTTTTCAAAAATAAGAATGAAAAGGACTCAAAATTAATTTTGGAAATATTTGCTTTTTACATTTTTGGCAATATTTGAATTCTTAACTTTTAAAAGGAGATTTTAAACTTACATATTGAAACTACAATTCCTCTTCAAAATAATAAAAATATATAAAAATTAATCAATAAATGAAGAAGCCAGCCCAATTCATAGAGAGCATATCTATAAGCATTGCAACCTACTACACGAACAAATACACTACTAGTCGTATGCATTATTTTTGCTCGTTCAAATAATCATTAATAAAGTGTTTATTTTGAATTTCAACAACATTGATTAATAGTTTATTCAATGAACTCAATATTAAAACGAAATGATTAACTTTCGTATTAGATTTTTTTTTTTAATTTCTGTGTAAGTGATATCACTTATTGGTTTTACGGTTACGCACTTACAAATTTTAAAATGAATAATGCTAAGCCTTTTATTTTAATCAAGACGAAATTAATTTCACAGAGAGCATTCATTCGTAATTAATAATGAAAATATTTTTAATTTCTTGACAATAGTTAGTGGTTGCTATGTCGTTCATTCTGCGTAGGATTTCTCCTGCATTTCATGGGTGTAGAAATTTTTTCTGAGTTCAGGCTTATTAGGATTATTTTCAATTAACATTTCAAAAAACTAAAATAAAAATTTTACCATTAAGTGTTCTATAATATCATTAAATAATAACAAAAAAAATCCACTGCCCTCTGACATGTCAAGAATTTATAAGTTTATTAAACTTGAAATAATTAACTTTTCAGAATTAATAAACTTATAATACAGTTTATTAAATATGATAGAATTAAATGTCATAATAATTTATTATTACGAAAAACTAAATACAGTAGTCTTTGATAAATCTTATTTGCCATAATAAACCATAACCTGTCAAGAAAGGAAAAGATGTCTGGCAACAAGAATAATTTCCTCCCAAAAATTACTCGATCACAATTTTCACGTCGCTATCTCTTAAAAAAGCAAAACTAATGACTATTTCCTAACAACGGAAAAAATAGCGGGTAAATAAAAACGCTGCAGAGGTACTACACCAACAATGAAGACAACTAATCTCCACAAGTTTGAGCTCTAAGAAAGCATAAAGCTAAAAGTGAGCTGGAGGGATTTCTCCTCTATTCAAAGGACGGTTTCATGGGCTAAAAATAGCTGCGAAGAGGACGGCTTGGTTCAACACAAAGGTAAATACGGCTAATAACTAATCGATACTTTAGATAAATACAAACTCCAAACCAGAAAAAAAAGTGGAATATCTCAGAATCAACTTCCGATCGGGTAAAAAGTACCTTTTTTTATTTCGAGAATTTGTTTGGTTAATGAGTTCTTAAGCATTCTGGGAAAAGGTTTTTGTAAGGAAAGACGCGGAAGAAAACTTTCTAGGGTTGAGAAACTTTCAGAAACCATTTTTACTACCTTCGATATCGAAATACTATCTCTCAGCAAGCTGTATTTATACATTTTTTTCCTGGTTTATAAGAAAAAATATGGCAAAAAAAATTTATAGCGCTAAATGCAGAAAAAAAAAATTATTCCCTTTACATCTTTAATTCTACAATGTGCGGTTTCTTTTTCCTTGAAAATTTATGAAAAGTGGCACAATTAAAAAAGCAACTGAAAAATTTATCTTAATTTTTAATAAAATTAATTAAAAGCATTCAATGGTTAGAGTAAAATTTCTTAACTAAAGCTGTTTTTTTTGTGTGTATTATATATATATATATATATATATATATATATATATAATGCAGCAAGAGAGCAATTTAACAGGTGAATTACCAAATAATTCAGGTATCATCCATTGAGCAACTTATAGCTGAGTAACTGAAGAAAAGCTGATATTACTAGTATAAATTTCAGAAGTTTTCGATAGTTAATATTCTTATCTAAAGACAAACAATGTTTAGGGTCAGGTTTAATATGATGAAAAGAAATAAATATTTATATATAAATCTCTTTATAAATATAATCAATTTATCAGTGATCTTTCGATCAGTTTTTACAAAGGTGCCAATCTGTTTATTTTCTTTGATCTAAATAATTATTTCCCCCAAAAAGAAACTTGTGAATACTTTTATGAATAATTCCTTATTTCAAAACATTTCCAATTTTTGCATGCTAAAATTTACATTAAAATGATGGTAATCAACAAAAATCGAAGTCAAATTAGATCAATGTTCCTACATTTGAAAAACGAGCCATGCAAATAGCAAAATAAAATACTGTTACCGTTATAAAACATAAGCAAAATATAAAATCTGAAATAATATAACCAGGCTTTTTTTTTCTTCTTTAATATAAATATGCTTTTTAAAAAACCTAATCACTAATGTTTTATCCCCTCCCTAAAACAAAACAAATAACAGTAAGTTTGTTCTGAAGAATGATTTTTGGCAGATCTCAAGTGTTGAATGATTCTGAGAGATAAGATAAATTGTAGCACTCCAAAACTGTTATAAAATAACAAAAAAGAGCAATGTTAGATTTATTAAATGCCAGTATCATGATGAAAAAGTAAATTTAACTATTTCAACCCGGTTTCAGGAAATAAAAAAATAAAACTTCGATCTATAGCAGTTTTTTCCTCGTCATTTATATTTTATTGAAAACAAAAAATAAAAACAGCTAATACCACAGATTATGAATTATAATATTAGGAAGCATAACTTTCAGTAAATCGCTTTCATTAAAAATAATAATACCATTAATAACTCAAGAGAGCCATACATTCTGACTAATAGCAGCTTTAACAATAATAGTATGTTTAAAAAAAATGCAAAATATAAACGAGCACAACAAATCAAAGACATTTGTGACAGAAATATCTCTCGTTATTCGTATTTAACTTTTTGAAACACAACTTTTAACTTTTTTTCCCCTTTCAACCTCCTATTCTATTTAAGCCATTTATTTGGTTACATTTATATTTTCTTGGTTATTTGTTTTGTTTCAAATTTTTCAAATAAAGTATGTTAGAAAGATATATTATATTCTTTTAAAATATCTATCTTAATTTTATATACTGTAATGTATAAAAGAATTAACATAAGCAGAAAATATTCATTTTCAGGAATTTTAACTATTACTTAACTTGTAAACATTTTATAAATAACTATGCTTTGTGCACAATATAATAAATTTACAGCAGTTTTGTCC
This sequence comes from Argiope trifasciata, assembly GCA_026543055.1. Classification (NCBI taxonomy): domain Eukaryota; kingdom Metazoa; phylum Arthropoda; class Arachnida; order Araneae; family Araneidae; genus Argiope; species Argiope trifasciata. Next base: position 41,897 of record JAPMOQ010066301.1, read on the forward strand.
TTGCTATATTCTTAAATATTAGAGATAACTAATTTTTAAATACACAGGCAGAAGCTGTAGAATATTTAGAGACTAAATGGGTTCAGTTTTCATAATTAAGAGTTTAAATATTGATATTTAAATTTTGTCCAAACAATTATTCTCTTCCCCAATAGTTCTTTCAGCTTATTTCAGTTAAATACTCACAAGTAATTTGTTTAAAAACTACAATCACAGACTTCAGTTAAACGTTTCAACAAACACAGTGCAGTAAATATGTTACAGAAGGTGCTATTTTTAAGTGGTATCCATAACGTTTCCTTCAAAATAAATGTGAGTCTCACGTTAGCTCCTATTTTAAGATCACGGTCAAGCGATGTGATGTTTTCTCATGAAAGCTTATTTATTTATTTGAGTATTTTAACTGAGCAACAAATAACAACACCAATGTTATAATTTATTTTAAATATTACTGTAATAATAAAATTATATGTGAAAAGTTACTTTGAATTCATATATAACAATCAATTTACAACTATCTTATTTCAATCCTCCAAAACATTCCAAATAGAAGCTGGTAATAAACTACCTCTTTAAGTTCATAATTTATAAATTGGTATGGTGCTGTCAATGATAAATAATTTCAAAAATAATTTCATTCTTCCTTATTTCAGATCTTGTTTTGGTTTTAAAAATAGAGTGGCATAGATGATGGAGAATTACAGCTTTGTTCCAAATTTGAATGTATGGCATTTTAGGGGCACTACATCAAAATATCTCTAAACTTAAATTAAATTAAACAAGAACAATAGTCTTTAATAATTAAATTCATTCGATATGCACAGCAACTTGATGGTATTGAATAAAATTTATAATATTAACAAAAAAAATTTTTTATGTAAGAAACAAGAATAAATTTTATATTATTTAAGTTAATCATATTTTGAGAAATGGAAGTGTTGTTTATCTCATTTTATTTAAAGGTTTCAGGATTAAGCAACACATTAGAGAAAAAATGATACAAATAAATAATAAACACTGCAGATTATTCAAATAAAAAAGAAATTTAATATTCCACTCTCACCTTCATCTGGGTTCTTTTCTACATGTCCATCTGGATGGCAGGTTTCCTTCGTTTTATTAGGATGGGATAACCTAAAAGATACACAAAAAAAGCTCGTTATAACACAATTTTCCTAAATATTTATTTAAACATCATCACAATCTATAACAAATATTCAATCATTTAATGCTGATTAGATATTTTAACAAAAAGCATGGAAAAAAAATCACAGAGCATGAATGTTATGAATTAAAAATCCTTCCAGTTTTACAATATGCTCACATTAAAACCTCACTCATTTCATTCAAAGGGAATTAATATAAAATAAAATATTTTATAACACTATAATTCATTCTATGTAATAAAATAGTTTCTATTCGGGTTCTTTTTTTAATCAAATATATCCTCAATGATGATTTATGAATTTTTATGTTAATAAAATTATTCACATTAAATTATGTTATTCATATTAATAAAATTATTCAAATAAGTTGTAAATTCAGTATTACCAATTCAATAATACATGTTATGTCAATTTTTCAGTTTCAGCAATTTAGCAAGCAAGATATGTCACAAGTTTTAATTTCTACATTTTCCTATCAGATGCATTATTTTATAATGATGGAAACTTTCATCCCTTTCAATATTCAGAGTCTGAAATTGATTGACTTGAAAGGAATAGTCTAAAAATAATATGTTTCTAGAAAAATTAAATTCTATAAAATTCTCCACAGATATAAAGACAAAATATGATGAAAAATTAAAACAGCTTATATAAAACTGAATATTATACTCAATAACAGTGTATGCATTTCTAATAAACAATAAGTTACTCAATATTCAATGAAATATTTCTAAAGCCAAAATAAATAAAACTAAGATTTTTTTCTTAATTGAATCAAAAACAAAATAAATCCAATGAAGATGAGAAAGTAATATAATCAATTAGTTTCACCATGTTCCAAGTATTTGCAAAATTATTTTTAACTATTAGTTTCATGTTCAAATATTAGCAAAATTATTTTTAATTAATTTTTTCACTGTCTTTTCTTTTTCCCAATAACAAAACAACATAAAAAGGACATTCAGCTTCCATACAAAGATATGAATACACGATTTCAATGAAAGAAATACATCAGATACAAAATGGCACTTCTCTATAATTCATTACCAAACCAAATCAGACTAAATTCGAATCCCTCATATAGATGGGCAAACTACCATACATAAAAGCAATTAAAAACGTTGAAGCAAAAGAGAAAAAAAATACTTGGAGACAGAAATGCTGTTAATATAGATCACAAACTTTTGCAAATTACAGAATTAGTTTTAAAAAATATCTTGGCTCCAATTCTTTTTTTTTTTTTTTTTTTTTTTTTTTTCTTTTGTAAATAGCTGGTTGAAGAAACAAATTCATACGACTAGAATTATTTTGCTATTAAACATTGTGTTATACATCCAAACAACAGAATTTCTAACTTTAATACATACATACACACGCACGCGCACACACGAATTTCAAACTTTAATGCATACATACACACACACGCACATTGTGTGTGTGTGTGTGCGCGTGTGCGTGTGTGTGCGCGCGTGTGCGTGTGTGTGTGTAGGAATTGGGTGGGACAGAATGCCCATCCATGTCCATCCCCGATATGCTCTATCCCCGTCTACAGAGCGAATGCGTAGTTCGCTTTCTCTCAAATTTTTACGTCACACGCCTGAACTTTGGTTCAGTGATATTTTGCAGTATCCGTAGTGACATCTATTACAACAAATTGGAACTAAATATTTAACAGTAATGGTCGCTAATTATATATATTATATACACACACACAGACAGAGAGAGAGAGAGATGAAGTAGGTAAAAGTAGGTATCAGAACTTTTTCAAAATTGAATAAAACTGTAGTAGAATCTATATGCCAACGTTCATTACTATTTTAAAAGTTGTTCATATGAGAGTTTTTATTGAGACCATCAGCATGTTAGAAAACATTTGGTAACATTTTCATATTACCTAGATACAAATTGAGCGTTATTAAATATCTGTGGTGCTGGAATTCAAAATCTTACTATGTTCCTTGTATATTCATTTTATATAAACAGAGCACTAAGTTGCTGTGCATATTGTTTAGAAATCAGGACATTCATTTTTCACTTGCCCTATTTTTCATTAAGTAAGGAGCTTTCCATTCCAATCAAATGTCCATGTTTACACCTATCACTCAGCAAATTCCTTTCAATTGCTCTCAGACTTTCTCACAAACATCAAATTAATTGTGAAGTGGCTTGCTATCACTGTTTTCTGATAATTAAAAAGTTATGATAATTAAAACGATATATTAATATAGTTATGATTAACTATATTAATTTAACGTTTGCATTTCCTTTCTTGTGGGATATTTTAATGTTTAGATTTTATAGAATGACCTCAGAAGATGTTGGACTTCGACACATTGTAAATTCACCAAGCATTCAAACAACGTTAGTCTTTCAATGAAACCGGGTGTCAAATTGCAAACTTTCGATCTTGATAAAATTATTAAATAAATACTGATCTAACAACATATTTTAATGTAATTTTTACAATAACTACAGGTTATCTTTAAAAATAATTATGGAAGAAAGAGAAAGAATTCAAGCAATAAACCAAAAAATTAGGGGGTGCATAACATTTTTAAATAAAACAACTTTGAAAAAATCACGCACAATGTACATATTTCAGAAGAGACGAGAGAATAAACAATTTCCGGAGCGTTAAACACAAACAGCGCTTTCAGCGAAAATTTTGAAATATGTGAAGAAAATTCTCTCACAATAAGAAAGCTATCCTTCCTTTTTGGTCGACACTTTTAAGAATATAACATTAAAAGAAACAGAGAGAAACAAAAAAAAAAGCCACTGAAACCATTAAAAAAATTCTCGTCGAACCTAAATGAAATGTACTACTTATGAAGAAAAGGGAAAAGAATTTAGTTGCTTGCACACATACCAGATAAACTTATAATTGTTTACTTTTTTGAGAAAGCGACCGAGAGGGAAGAAAAATATTTCCTGCAATAGCAACGAAATGAAGAAAATTTTGCGAAAGGAATGGGTCATTTGTAATTATTGTAATGAGAGAGCGCTACTTCATTAAAAACAATAAAGGGGTTCAAGTTTGGGAACTCACTCAACAAGCGGTAAAAATAGAAAAATTAAAACTGTAAAATTTTCCAAGTCTTTTCTATTAACACTAAAAATTCATTTTCAATTTCTTTCTCGCGCTCTCTCTCTGTTTTAACGAAAGCAGTTTTAATAGAACAAAGCAACTACTTAAAAAGCTCATTTTGATTTCCATTAGCTAAATTTATGTACAGCTGGGAAGGCATTTTATTCGCGAAACTGAAATTGCAACAATTATTTTAATGAATGTTAAATTCTTTTTTTACAGAAAAGTTCTCACTTTATTTTAATTGTTTGCGTATGAAATATTCAAGTTGAAAGTACTGTAATCATAACAAAAAAAAAATTCAACGATGATATTGTGATGAATATATAAGTTTAAGACATTCTACATTTGTTAAGAATACGTTTGTCACCAGTAAAACTGCAAAAAAAGCTTTCACAAAATGTATATAAACACTGAAACACAGCACAGCGCCCAATTCTAGGATGGCAAAGTATTGTATTATAAAGTCCAAAATTTAATTATTGATATAAATTAAATATATTTATCGTGTGGTTTTAGAATTTATTTTAGTTGTATTCAATATAAAACTTCTAAGAAAGCTAGAGAATTAGATAACAATCTAAATATGGAGACAGCATGTAAGAAACAGCTTTCAAAAGACACAAGAATAATCCCCAAGCAATGACGTACTTGCTAAGTATTATTTCTTAATCTATGTTTTTTCAATAAGTGAATAGAAGGACGAAAAGTTTAATCGAACGACCTAGAGCAAAATGGTTTACATACACATGCACACAGTAAAGCATATCAAAATTTTGTTGAAGCCTCGATATATCTCTCTCATCAAAACCTTTAGTGAGTTGCATAATGAAAAAACAAGATTAAGTTACTCCAATGTGGCGATAAATCTTTAAAATGTAAAACAGACGCTTATTTATTTTCTGGTAATTTCATGTCTTCATACGCTAAGAAAATGCCCCAGTTTTATTTAGTTCAGTTATATTAACGTCCCGTTTTGAAGCAACACTAGGGCTATTTGGGAAAGGACCTCGAAATTTTGAGCCGCGGTCAGATGACGAGGACGACACCTGAGCTGGCACTCCACTCTCCAAATATCCCACCACACCAGTGAGAGGATGTTTGGCCCCGATGTATTTAACGTGCACCAGACCCACTTATATGGCGGTTCGGTGGAATCAGGTGTTGCAACCCTTGGTTAAGAAAATGCCACAAAAAGGAGTGGTATAAATAACAAACATGGAAAACAATAAAATCAAATTAAATATATTTGACAACTTCAGTAAAAACTGACTAATTTAAATTTAAAAAAAAAAATTCTTAGTATGAATTTGTTTGCGTTCATTACAAATATTCAATTACCTTCACTACAATGAAAATCGAATTTTTAATATAAAATTCTAGTTTTGAAATCGAATTTTTATCACAAGATTAAATCGTACAATACACGAACTAAGAGGAACAAACTTTAACTATAATTTTTAATCTTAACTAAAAGATTAAAATAAACTCTACTGAATATATATATATATATATATATATATATATATATATATATATATACACACACACACATACACACACACTTTAAGCTAAAGCATGCGTATTATGCCATAAATTTCCAACCGGTTTAAACCAGATTCTTGTTTTTTTAAGTTTCCCTCTTTTGTTAAAAATTTTTGGAGCTCACGTCAATCTTAAAGGAAAAAGCAAAACACAGTTGATGCATAAGCATTAAAATAATCACGTTATCAAAAAAATTTTCTCACATGATAACCTGGAATTTACGATCGCAGATTTCAATCTTTTACTATTATCATTTGCTCTCTTCTGAAATGATGAATCCCAGTATATCTTTTCGCTAAATTAATTAACTTCAATACATAGAGTTTAAAATTATTTCACTCTGTTATAGGTCTAAAACGCGGATATTCTTCTAATTCTCAATTCGATTTTTTTTAATTCAATTAATTTTGCATTCCAGCATGTACAGCAAGAATTGTAACAAAGCAACAAAAAATGTTTTTCTAAACAATATTGATAGAATAAAAAATATAAAACCTTTCGGTCGATTTTCTGCTGAAAACGCAGCAGTATTGAAAATAAAACAAAATATAAGAAATGCCGAAAAAGCAATGCAATCGATCGGATAACGATTCCCGCGAAAGCTGGAAATAAACTAAACTGCCTGCATCTTAAAAGGGTAGCATATGAAAATACAGGCAATCGCGGAGAACTACTAAAAGTTTAGAATTTGCTGCAAAGACAAATTAAGTATAGCGTCCCCACAGTGGAATTAAAATGGAACTGCTCGAAGATAATCCACAAATCAGACAACTCAAAATCGGGAATTTAGAAGTGTTAATGAATATACAATTTTTATAAGATCAGTTTCTAAAAACAGACTTTCAATAGGGAACTAAAAGTAGAATTTTCATTTTAATTATTTCCTGCAGCTAAGATTTTATCATTCATTATTACAAATATTAATGAAGTTCGCAGTTTTCCTCAAATTCCTTACTAAATTTTAATAAAATAAATATTTTTACAAACATGCAGTAAGCCAAACTAAATAAGAATTAGTAAAAATACAAAACCGGATTGTGTTCTTCTCACACTACACCAGATATAGCATATGTTCAAATTATTTAAACATTTGATCATGGCATCTTATCTATGTGTTGATAACGTATAACAGTTCCGGAACATAAATCTAAAAATTTTCGACATGCATTAATATAAAAGTTTCTTTAAGTACTTTAAATGGTATTTCCCACGAACAAATTGCCACTGTTGCATTTCTAATTTCATAATATTTTTTATATTTTCACCTAATAAGCCAGGAACTATTGCTTGAAGACTGAGTTTACACCACCAATGTGTGTGTGTGTGTGTGTGTGTGTGTGTGTGTGTGTGTGTGTGTGT
>JAPMOQ010066303.1:1099-59328 GCA_026543055.1 Argiope trifasciata
TATATATATATATATATATATATATATATATATATATATATACATATTCCCAGTGATCTGGGCGGCCTGGGTTCAATTTCCGGTTCAGGCATTGTTGTTCCATACCTTATTCTGTATCTTTGAGGTGTGTGAAAGAACCCCGCTGACAAACGAGTGTGTGAGTGACAGCTAGAAGTCAGATTTCTGCCCTCGAGTGCTCAGGATCTTTACCCTCAGAAGTCACTGTGCCCCCTTTCCGTTGTAACGCGGATGTGACATCATCATCATTAGTCACTTTGGTGATGACTAGCTGGCTCGACAGCCGTTATAAGTTAAATATACTAGCTGGTTTCCGGCGTGTTGCTGTCTCAGAAGAAACAATCTTGGAAATATCGTTTGAAATTTGAAACAGTTGTCTTGTTTCATTAAGAAAGATATTTATTTTACTGTCGGCAATGAATGGATTCATTGAAATTGAAGGATATATAAAGGAGAAGCATAAATAGCATTTATTCTGTTTTTATTATTCTATTCTACAAACAAATGTTCTTTTTTATGTATTAGCTCTGTGCATTCTTTTAGAATTGTAAAGCTTGGTATTCTTTCAGAATGGTAATGAAAGAAACTATTTATAGTATCTCGTGATTCGTTTCATATTCGTTCAGAATTCTCAACTTTAACGATAAAAAATGTTTTTAAAATATTTTTTTTTTCAAAATTGATTAAACATAGAAAGTATTTTTGTACCACGAAATTTTTAATATAATTTAAATCTACGTTGATGCAAAATTATCTGTACTATTATGTTCTCGGAAGTTACTGTAAAAAACACTAAAATTTTATTAAATGTTTAGTTAAAATTTCTAACCTATTTGATTGGTTTCCCTTAAATTTTTTCGCCCACTCTCTAATAAAACTATTACCTTAGAGAACGATTCACATATCATTTACATACACTAGCTAAAAAATATTGACCTCTAGCTTGAATTGAGCATTTTTACTGAATCTGCTGTATCTCCTTGACGAGTTATTTGGTGGTCAATCTATGTGGTAAATAGAGTCGAAAACAATTTTTATATTTTAGGTAATTTTACTAGGTCTATAGCCATCCCGTAGGTATGAGGAATAAGTTGATCAAGTTTCATCGGTATTGGATGTGCGGTACAGCAGCGCATAAGAGATATGCAGAGAAATATTCATTTTTATTTATATAGATTGATTATATTTCATGTCAGTTCAAATTCCAAATCATTAGACATTAAAATTGTGTTATGTTGATATGCTTACATACGTTCTTTCTGTTGTAAATATGAATCTTCTTAATACAAATCAGGGGTTTTTCCCCCCTTCCTTTTTTTTTTTTTTTTTTTGTTCGTCTGATAAGCATCGTAGATATTAAACCAAATCCTTCATCCTTAGCTTTCAAAAATGAAAGAAAACCACACGATTAAACATCTGATGAAAAAAGGTGGAATTCCAGACCAACGATATAATTAATCATTAGTTGAAAATTAGAAAAAAGTCGATAGAAAAAAAATTCCCAATATCCTGGATAAATTTTTTAGATTCATAAAATTATTATCATTAAAATAACATTCGTAAAAATTTTTAAATGGTGTAAAAATTATGTTTGCAGCATTATATTTTCGGAAATTCTAGGGAAAGAACATCAAACTTTGGTTTAACTTGAACAAAATTTAATAAATAAGTCACACTCACACACATTTATATATAGGGAGAGAGAGAATGGATATTTCCTTAGTTTGACGAAATTATAAATTGGTTTTCTTCTGACTAATTGCTACTTTTTATAAATAATTCATAATTTTACTGGCCATTGGGTGACTTAATTACAGACTTAAATGCCGAAAATTCTCTAATCCAATGCACTAGTTAAACACATCATTATATGAAAGTCTAAATTTGTTGAGCAAATTTTTCATTCTTAAAAAAATAATAATAAAGTGCTCTAAATACAATTTGCAAACGATAACTCTTAAATCATTTTCCGTAAAGAACAAGCAGAAAAAAATCCGTCAAACAGGCTTTTCCTTTTGAATTAAAACAAGCATTTTTGAAAACAATTACACAAAATAAACACACACATAAACACAAAAGAAAAATCCATAAACAATCAGAACAAAATATTACATAAACAAATAAGTATATTGGAATTACAGGAATTGCATTATTCATAATCATTTAATATTTTGAATCTTTTAATTACTGAATAATGGTGTATGATAAAAGTGTTATTTCTGATTGCTCATTTATACATATATTTTTGGTATCTAAATTTGCAATGTGGATACCATTTTATTTTCGTAATTGTGTGTTGATGCGTTTAGAGTGCCATCTATCGAGTTGGTATTGAACCATAAAAAATTAAAAACCCCAAACAATAAAATTAATATTTCTATGTTTGTAGACTAAAAAATTTATATCATTGTCCTTTTTTTTTTTCAAATAATGTTTTTAACTGCCATCGAAACCATACAAATGAAATAATTGTCGTATAATGCAATTACAATAGTTACAAAATAGTTTGTAGTTATTATGCCATTGCTGATGGTGCTAGAAATTTCCTACTTGAAATAATTTCACCTCTCCCCCCCCCACCTTTTTTTATATTGACCAATAATATTTGCACTTACACAAAAAATATTAATGAATAAAATAAAAAGTTAAAGTTTCGGTCGTTAAACGTTTCTTTATTCTGTCACTTTTTATATTAAAATTAAGAAAAACAATTAAAAAAAACTATTTAATAATTAACAAGAATTAAAAGTAGAAATGTATACCAAGTTTTTTTTCAAAAAATAATCTCATTTTTAATCTTATCTCACTTCAAATATATTCAATAATTTCTTAATGCACGATTAAATGTTCTTATATTTCATAGTACATATTAAATAGTACTTGAATAATGTTAATTTTGAAATTTCCTTTTTCCATCGTTCAAAATAAGAAATTAGTTAATAATATTATTAGTTAATAGTTAATTATATTATTAATAATATTAGTTAATAATATTATAATAATAATAGTTAAATTAGAAATTAGTTTAAAAGTTAGTTAATTTTGAAGAAACTAACAAAATTTCCAGAAATTTGTTCTAAATTATTTTTGTAAATTTGATGGAGTATCCGTTTCGTAGAACTGAATCAAAAAGAAAGTATTAAAAAATTTTCATTAGTTTGATTTCTTCAAAACTTTCCAAAAGCCCTCCATTCTGCATCTCCATTGTCCCAGACACCTTTCTTCCATCAATACAAGACTCCATACAGGCCACTTTAAACAAAAAACACTAGATACTTCTCCATTTGCAAGCAGTTTCCCTCGTCACAATGAAGTCCGGAACGCATCTTCAACCGCCCTGCCAATGCTGCTGCACTCTGTGGACTCTTTGGGGGGAAGGTGTTCTGTACAGCCTTCAGGCTCGCTCAGCTCGTACGCAAGACTTTGGGGCACATTTGAATTTTTTTATTAACAAATGAAAACGACAACAACAACATTTAATTAACTTTCAAAGCAGCGTTTTCAATACAATCAATGTATTTTATCACTATTTTTTGTTATTCCTATACAAAATAAAAAGTTCTTCCCAAATTGTCAAATATTTCGAATGATTTAACTATATGATCATGTAAGTTTGTTCTTTTTTTTTTCTTCTACTGTTAATCCTTAGAAATATTTTAAATATTGAATACCAACTTCTTTTAAAAAAAATTGTTGTCTATTGGAACTTTTCCAGAGAACTTTGTGAAAATTTGATGATGGAGAAAAATCTTTGAGCTGAGTTTGTTTTGAGGGATTTAAAACCGTTTTTAGGAAGCAAAAATAAAAATTTTCCTCTTTGAAATAAAAAATAATGACTTTTAAAAACTATCCTACAGAATGAAATATTTAGGAATGCATAACGCATTGATATATATTTTTTTCTTTGGAAATTATTTTAAACTGTTATTTCATTTTTAAACTAATCAGATCTTAAGTCATTGTTCTAATAAATATTCTGAAAACTTGAAACACAACATTAATCATTTTTTGATATTATATTCGTAAAAAAATGCGTATCAAGGTAAAGATTTTCACTCCCAATTTGAATACGTGAATAATAACGATGTATTGCATTGGAGTGTTCAGAATACCGGCACCAATTTTGAAGGGTAGGCTGAAAAAAAATACACTAGCAATGCTGTTTATTCGATGGTATATCCACCTTTTTATGTGATAATGATTTGCCATAATCTGGGAAATTCCATTATTTTAACCAAAAAGAATATTCTCGATTCATTGTTAAAAGTGCTGTTTGCAAGTCTCCAATGAATCGATCCCCCCCCCACACCTCCTCTTTTCAAATCAGAACAGACGGCAATACAACGATTACAAGTCAAATTACATGCAGGGTAGGTTAAAATACCTCGCTGAATTCAGACAAACGTAATCTAGCATTATTTCAATGAAGGATTATTCCTTCACAGCATTCCTTAGCGAATCTGTTTGTCTATGATCAATGGCTTGCTTCAGTGTGTCCAGTCTAGTTATCTATCGTATTAGAAAATCATTAAGAATCTAAGTTTCTGGGATAGAGTATTGGTTAGGAGTAGGGGATGTTGATGACTTATGCTATCGATTCCATGATCTTTTACACTTATCGCTATTATAGAAGACTAGCAAAGACTACCCGTTGCTTTGCTGCCGATGAAAAAATAATATTAAGTGCAATAAATCCATAGGGCCGCGGTGGCCCGGTGGTAAAGTCTCGGCTTCGGAACCGGAGGGTTTCAGGTTCGAGACTCGATTCCACCGAAGAACCGTCGTGTGAGGGGGTCTGTTGCACGTTAAATCTGTCAGGCCAAATGTCCTCCCGCTGGTGTGGCGTGGTGTGGAGAGGGGGGTGCGAGTTCAGGTGTCGTCCTCGTCATCTGACCGTGGTTCAAAATGACGAGGTCCGTCCCAAAATAGTCCTCGTGTTGCTTTAAACGGGACGTTAATATAAAACTAAAGCAATAAATCCATAATTTGGCAATGTGTTATCGAAACCGGATGAAGGGTATGTCGGTACATAAAATATAAACAAACGGATATTCATTTTTTTATATATTAGATTTGTGTATTCTTTCAGAATTGTTAAGATTGGTGTTCTTTCAGAATGGTATTGAAAGAAACTATTTATTGTATCTCGTGATTCGTTTCATATTCGTTCGGAATTCCTAAATTTAATTTTAAAAAATGGGATTAAAATATATTTTTTTTTAAATTCACGAAACATAGAAAATATATTTATCCATAAAATCGTTACTATAATTGAAAAGATATTTTTTTTCGAAAATAAAGATAATGAGAAATTATTTATACTATAATATTTTTGGTTATAACTGTGAAAAGCGCTAACTTTTAATTAAAATATAAAGCCCAAGATTGGTCTCAAAATTTTCTAGCATAATCTATATCTATATCTATACTTATAATAAAGCTCAATGTGTGTGTGTGTTGGCGCTCTACAGGCTAGACCGTTGGACCTACAGCTACCAAATTTGGTACATGTATACCTTGGAGGTCCGGAATGTGCACCTCGGAGCCCTTTTTTCGAATTTTTAATTAGAATTTCCATTAATTAAAATTTAAGCGAAATTTCGACGTTTTCCCGCTATAACTTCCGAAAATATGATTGCATAAACATGATTTTTACCTCAATTTAAAGATTAAAAAATTAGCCTTCTAATGGTGTCAGTGTTTTAATGAATAACTTAAGCTTCTATTTTTAACGAATTTTTAAAGAAATATTTTAACCGTTTTTTTAGCACGTGACTAGATAAAATAAAAGAATGCCGGAAGTTCGAATAAAAAAATTATCATCGCAAAATAAATCTACAGAAATGCAACTTTCAGCACGTGACTGGATAAAATAAAATAAATATAAAATGTGATATTTTCTTTAAAAAATAAATGCAAGGCAAAGGTTTCTATAATCGTTTGCAATATCTATATCGTTAACTCAATAAATCTTCTTTATTTACGGTAAACCTGATGGAATTTAGACCGGATATGCATTGAAATCCGGACATAATGGCATATTTATGTAATCGTTTGCAATATCTGTATCATTAATTAAATACTTTTTTTCCCTTTCTCGCTTTCTTTAAAAAAACATATTTAATATTTTGGCAACATCATTGATTTTTTTTTAAATATTTAGGAAGCATAACCGATGGTTAAAACTGATTTATAAAAGTAAAGAATATTATTAAGAATAGGTGTACTTTTAGAACTTTCTGTCCATCATCTTAAAGAAAATATTAATTTCAGGTCAATCAATGTCCGGAATTACTTCAAGGCTAATGAATATGTGATTTAATTGAAAATATTAGAACCCATTACCCATGGCGAACCAGCTGGTTGCCAAAGGCGGCTAGTCTGTAATAAAGTTGTTACCACTGAGAATGATTTGCATGACATTTGCGTACTATAGCCACAAAATAATATTTTACTTGGATTTAGCATTCCTACGGAATCTATTGCCCCCTCGGCGAATTATTTGAAGATTTATCCTTGGTAAATAGATGCGGCTGAGATTCCATTTATTTTTTTATTTCAGATAATTGTAATATGCCTATAACCCTCCCGTAGGTGTGAGCAATAATCTGACCCAGTTTCATCGCAATTAGATGAGCGGTTAAGGAAGGCATACAGACAAACATTCATTTTTATTCATATAGATTTAAGCCGATGTGTTTTTTTGATTAGTCATGTTTACATACTTCTGAAAATACGGACCAACAGAAAGTTAAACCCTCAACGAATTTTGTTCTAAATTTGATAGGTATCCACACTTTAGGTGTTAAATATGTGCAGCAAATTTTATTTATATGGTTTTCTGCATATTTTTTTAATGTGAGATTCAACTCGACACATAATCTTCCTCAGAATGCATTTCATTTATATTTTATAGAAATCTCTAAATTTTGTATCATGTTCGTTCAGCAAATAACATCAGCTTTACGAATACACCTACTTTTTTGATTAATCTTCCTCTCATATAGACATACCAACATACAATGCCAGAAAAAAAAATTCCGACTTTAGGGAGATTCATTAGAAACTGGAGACCAAATTTATTAATATGTTTTAATGATTATTTCCTTATATTTCGTATATGAGGGTTAGTTTAGTTATTTTAATGTCCCGTTGTAAAGCAACACTAGGGCTATTTTCGGACGGACCTCGTCATTTTGACCCACTGTCAGATGACGAGGACAACACCTGAGCTGGCACCCCACTCTCCAAGCCACACAACACCAGCGGGAGGATGTTTGACCTGACAGATTTAACGTGTAAGAGACTCCCTCACACGAGGGTTCTTCGATGGAATCGGGTCTCACACCCGAAGCCAAAACCTTACCACCAGGCCACCACGGCGTTTCGAATATGAGGGAAAAAAATATGAAATAGTAACTTCTTTTTTCCTTGAAATCTAAACAAAATTTAAGGTATCCGCCTACGTTCAAAGGAAAAATTTTGAAAAATTGGATTTTATTAAAACTATTTAAAACTAGGGTTTTTAGATGCATTGTCAATTGTAATACAAAATACAACAAAACTATTTGAAAATGTAATATATTTTGAGATATCGGAATATTCGTAATAAATTGTAATGAAATTTAACCAAAACGGTTAACACTCTACACAAAATGGTAACTCAGAAAACTTATTTTTCTTTGTTCTCAAGTTAAAGAATGTAATGATGAGTGAAATGAACCAAAAACTAAGTAAAATTTTGATATGCGAAGAAGTGATGAGTAAAAATATACATATATATGCATTTTTTCCAGCTTAATTTTTCTAAAAACATTTATAAATGCAAAAGCAGTTCACCACCAATAAAACTTTTGGTTCATTTCATTGTCCATATTATTTAAAACTCAAGCAGAAATTTTTGTATTAATACCTTTATTAGTCTTTAAGATATCATGTTAACGGTGGAGAATTTTTATGAAAATTAAAATTTTGAGGAATTGGAAGTGGATGACAAATTTTAGCTTAAAAATAGATGACCCTGGTTAATATGTGAGGCCTTTTTTCCCTAGAGAAGATAAACTGCATCGGAAAAAGGAAAGTCTGAACTACAAGAAATGACAATTTTAAAAAACTCGCCAATGTGGTCGATAAGCAGTATTTTTAACATAGTCTGTTACCTTAAAACTAATTGAATAATTTTCATCTTTTAAAAATTGTTTTCATACTTTTTTTAAAATTATGTTCACTCAGAATATATTTTAAAACTTTTTCTCTCCCTCTCTCTATCTGCCGGTTTTCCTTTCTATCTATCTACTAGCCGCCTTTGGCGGCCAGCTGGTTCGCCATGAGTAAAGCGTTCTAAAATATTCAATTAAATCACATATTCATTAGCCTTGAAGTAATTCTGGGCATTGGTTGTCGTGAAATTAATATTTTCTTTAAGATGATGGACGGAAAGTTCTAAAAGTACATCTTTTCCTAATAATATTCTTTAATTTTAGAAATCAGTCAGTTTTAACTATCGGTTATGCTTCCAAAATATCAAAAATGTTTTTTTTCGGTGATGTTGCCAAAATATTAAATATGTCTTTTTTAAAAAAGCGAGAAAGGGAAAAAAGTATTGAATTAATATATTGCAAACGATTACATAAATATGCCATTAAGTCGGGATTTCAATGCATATCCTGTCTAAATTCAATCAGGTTTACCGTAAATAAAGAAGATTTATTGACTTAATGATATAGATATTGCTAACGATTGTAGAAACCTTTGCTTTGCATTTATTTTTTAAAGAAAATATCACATTTAATGTTTCTTTTATTTTATCCAGTCACGTGCTAAAAGTATCATTTCTTTAGATTTATTTTGGGATGATAGTTTTTTTTTATTTGAACTTCCGGCATTCTTTTATTTTATCCAGTCACGTGCTAAAAACATGGTTAAAATATTTCTTTAAAAATTCATTAAAAATAGAAGCTTACGTTATAAATTAAAGAAACTGATACCATTAGAAAGCTAATTTTTTAATCTTTAAATTGATATAAAAATCATGTTTGTGCAATAATATTTTCGGAAGTTAAAGCGGAAAAACGTCGAAATTTCGCTTAAATTTTAATTAATTCAAATTCTAATTAAAAATTCGAAAAAAGGACTCCGAGGTACACATTCCCAACCTCCAAGGTATACATGTACCAAATTTGGTAGCTGTAGGTCCAACGGTCTGGCCTGTAGAGCGCAAACACACACACACACACACGCACGCACACACACACACACACATTGAGCTTTATTATAAGTATAGATATAGATATACACCAAATTATTAAAAATACCAAATTACTAAACGTATAAAGAGTAAATATAGAAATTAAGAATCTGACCTGTAGACATCTCAAGGATTCAAACAAAAGATTTTGTTTTAAAGGAAACGAATCCTCAGGCAAGGATTCAAACAAAGAATTTTTTCCTGTCAGGGGTCTGACTTTCGTCAAACAATATTGATCACTTGTAACCTGAAAATTCCCTGAAATTGAGATCACAGAGATGAACCGTTTTTTTTTAGAAATAAAAATAAATAAATTACAACCATCAATTTAATTGAAAATTACAATAACATAATATAAACTATAAAGAAACTTTGTTTTAATAATTGGTTGTGAATGTCCCTTTAATTTATATAATTGTAGTTTCCGATTAAATTGGAGGTTGTAATTTATAGTTTTATTTCTGTAAAAAATGGTTTATCTCTAAAGCCTCAATTTCAGAAAATTTTCTGGTCACAAGTGATCAATATTGTTGGACAAAAGTCAGATCTCTCACAGAAAAAAAAAAAAAAAAATGTTTGAATTTTTCCCTGATGGTGACCCTTAAAAATGTCTACTGGCCAGATACTTAATTTCTATTTTTATTCTTTACACTTTTATTAACTTGGTATTTCCACTAATTTGATTATGTTAATTTCTGTTTTAGTAGAAGCAGCATTAGCGCTCTCTAAATACAATTGTATCTTTTATAGCTAGATTCCGAAGTATTTTTTGGATTTTTTAGTTTGTTTCAGAAATAGATCTTAATTGGAATTTCATAGTGCTTATATTTTTGATTATTTCATTCATACACATATATATATAAATACATAAGTATATAAGTAGAGAGAGAAACATAAATTTATTGATATAGATATTTTATTCCGTCCCACGAAAATGCTATTATTAAAAGGATATAACAGGAAATAATAGAGAAAAATAAATAGCTTTAAAAAATGTTCTCATATTATTATAAAAATCAAAATGATTTTTGAAGTGAATTTAGTAATATTAAATCCAGATTTTCAATATGGGTCAATGTTTATAATTTAAAGGCATCCTACAAATAATGAAAGTGATATAAAACTCACAATGAAAGTTTTGTTTCATCTTTTAAACGTGCAATGCCTTGGCACAAATTCTTTTAAAGCACCTTTTTTTTTTTTGAATGAGTAAGTAAATCAGCTATTGTATAAAAAGATTTAATCTTCAATATTATTTAAATGGATTTTTAATGTGTTGAAAAGATTATAACTTTTTAGAATGTTTAATTAAAAAAGCAGTCTTTTATTTATATTTTTTGATATAGATAGATAATATATATTAAAATCAAAATAAATTAAAA
The DNA here is from genome assembly GCA_026543055.1 of Argiope trifasciata. Classification (NCBI taxonomy): domain Eukaryota; kingdom Metazoa; phylum Arthropoda; class Arachnida; order Araneae; family Araneidae; genus Argiope; species Argiope trifasciata. The sequence continues at coordinate 11,747 of JAPMOQ010066303.1, forward strand.
CTCATAATAAATTAAATTAATCAACAATGAAAATACTTTTACCTTTTTATATAATTATTTTTTGAATGCTATTTGTACCAAAGTTTCTGTTTAAATGTTTTAATATTTAAAAGAAATGAAAATGTTAAATTCCAAAGGCTGTTTCAAGGCATTGCTTTGAAAATATTCTGCATAATTCTTCACACACTTAAAAGATGGCGCCACGAAATCTTACTCGTAGTTTGAAGAGCTTTTTAGTTTTGAAACTTTGTCGCATTCCTGGAAAGAATACAATGAAAAAAAAAAAAAAATGTATAGATAATTTCAGAAAAAATGGAAGAAAAGAACTTATTTATCTTACTTTTTTATTTGAAAACATTTTTTTATGATTGATTTAACTGCTTCTATTTTGAAAGCAGGTTTGTTAAGTTACCTATTTCTTTAAATTAGTCGATAATTTTATAAAAGCATTGCTTTTGTTTTAGAAATTGCTGTGAAAAATTTGCTGAAAAATCATAGGCATGATTTTTAAGATTGTATTTAAATATCAGCCAATCATCTATACTTCAAATCTAATGAATGGTAAAGAAGGAAGACGTTTGATAATTTTAAATAAAATTATTTTCCTCTAATTTTTGAGCCAGACAACTAAAATTTTAATTGATACTAAAGATAAGTTTCAAACGATGATCAGGCAATTAAAGAAAGCATAATCTTTAAAAAAATTTAAAACATATTCTTAAAAATTAGTAGATGTTAAAAAATGATTTACCAAGAATGAATTGCTTTGATATCTGGCAATGATTCAGTGACCAAAATGGCGGCAAGTGTTGTCGCGATGGAAAGAGCGATGTTTATCGTGTCTTGTTTTTCTCGAAATGATTTTCTTTTTATATTGTTCTAGATTAATAAATAGTTTAGAATCATCTATTTACACCAATTATTGGACATTATTTCATTGGTTTGTCTTCAATTTCCAATAAGAATTTATTAATTGTTCATGTAACTCGAAACGTTAGTTAGAACTAAATTTGTCTCGTGGAATATCACGTGACATATGTGTTGTGTATGTTTCAATCTCAATCTCTACTGGAGGTTTTAATGATGGCGGCTGCATGCACGTCGCTTCGAACCCTAAGAACATTTTAGAATTTAAATAAAGGATGAAGATGTATAAAATAAAAAAAACTATGAAATTAGTTTTTATTAAGACCATCAATTTACTATTTCATCATTGGTATAGTTTCAGGTAGGATAATTATGTTATTTTGAATCACCTGTATATAGGTAGTTGGAAGTTTAGTGTTAATATAACTTTTGTAAAAAATGCTTATATTACTTTAAAATTCTATATATTTTGATCGGTCTTTTTGTAAATGGAGACTTTGTTAAGGATTGAAAAAATTTATTTGTATTTGATCGTATATATATGATATAAATGCACGTTTTCCTGACCATTGACAATTGTAAACAAATGTATTCAGTTTTTGATTATCTTCATATCTTTTATTAATTATTCTGAAAAAATACTTTGTTTGTTTGTTTCTTAATATTTGTATTTGATGCATACAATTTTCAAAGGATTTTTATATATTTTTTATGAAATAATTAGGCTTAATATAGATGCAAATTTAAACTTCATTCTGTGTTTACATTCACTAAACACAAGATAATATAAAAACTGTTTAATATTTCATCGTTTTTTTCATATAATTTTATTTTTTGATCTCTCAGTAAGGGATTGGAACTATATTTAAGTGCTCTATTGTATAAATAATACATATTCATTAATTAAAAATCTTTGTCAATTCTTCTTTCCATCATATATTACAAAACCATATAACAAATATAAATTTTAGTCGTTGAAATAATTATTTGATGTGTTGCATAATTCGTAATCGACCTTAGGTTATTTTTATCTGATATGATTTGTAAGAATGAGATGATTCCATGTATTTTCCAATTTTTTTTTACTATCAAAGATGTTGCAATATCACTTCATTGCTTGTTTGTGTTTAGATTAGTAACAGGAACAATAATTATTCATTGATTATAGTCATATTATTACTTATATATGTTGAATCAAATATAAAACTTAAAAAAGTTTTTCCAAATAACAAGCGACTGTAAAATTTTACTTAAAAATAACTAATCATTCATAGAATTTTTGGTTTCCAGATATATTTCTATTATAGATTTGAATACAGGTTTGTTTGTTTTTCTTTGCTGTGAATTTGAATTTTTTAAAATTAAGTTTCTTCAAAATAATATAATAAGAGGTGAAAAATTATGTGCTTATATGGTAATTAATATACTTCACCTTTCTTTTAGGATAAATTGAAGATTTTTGTCCTATAGCTTTGTTTCTGTGTTAGTTTGCATCAGTTATATCTATTTATTTTGAAATACTTTATTTGAAAGCAAAGATTTTGTTAAATATATAAAAAGGTCATACACGTATATTTTTTAAACTTAAGTATATTACTCTCATTAATTTTTGGTTTAATGCTAGATATTTGTGTCTAGTTTTGTTGAACATTATTTTTTATATGTAAGAAAATGGGTACCTTTCCATTAGCCCTGCACACTTAAAAATTGCCAAGTAATATTTAATTCCGCTAAATTTCTTTCAACCTATATATAAGAAATTATGCTTATGTACATGTACAGTTGTTTTGTTAATATATTTGTCATCTGTATGAATGTTTGTCTGTATGTCTCTTATGCCTTACTAAAGCGATCATCTAATTGTTATGAAACTTGGTCTGCTTATTGCAGGATGGTTACAGGCATAGTATAATAATCTGAAATAAAATAAGAAATTCTTATCTCAATGGCATCTATTTACTAAGGATTAATTTCCAAATAACTATCTGAGGTGACACAATAGATTCAGTAGAAATGCTGAATCCACATTAATGGTTAATATTATTTAGCTATTGTACACAAATGTCATGCAAGTCATTCTCAGCGGTGACAAGTTTATGACAGATTAGGAGAGAAAGTTTTGTGGAAACCAACCGGGGGGGGTTTAAATTTTAGCGCTTTTCGCAGTAACTACCAAACATATTGTAGTACAAATAATTGTGCGTCATCTTAATTTTGAAAAATTATCTTTTCAACTATATTAATAATTTTATGATGTGAATATATTTTCTGGTTTGAAAGAAAATTAATTACATTTTCTAAAGTTAAATTTGAGAATTCTGAACGAATAATAAACAATTCACGAGATACAATAAATATTTTCTTTCATTACCATTCTGAAAGAACACCAAAATTTATTATTCTAAAAGAATACACAAATCTAATAAATAAAAATGAAAATTTGTTCGTACTTTATATACTGTTGTGCCTTTTATCCTATTTCGATAAAACATTGCAAAATTATTGATTGATTGAACTTAATGTTATTTTTTCGGCGGTAGCAATGCGCCGGATACCAACTAGTAGATATATAAAATCTGTATTTGATATTATATAGATATATAATACCAATCGGAAAAGAAAGTGAAAACGAAAAATAGGGCAAGAAAAATGTACCAATTTTCAAATTTTTCCAGCATATATTTCAAAGAAGATTATTATAAGAATTTTTGAAAACAATAAAAGTTTGAAATAATAAGATATAAGAAAATAGATTGCATTTAATATTATTTTTTTCGATAGCAGCAGCGTGCTGAGTATCAGCAAGTAATTAATAAAAATCATTGTAGAAAATCTCTTGAGCATTATTAGAGCTCTTAGAAATCATATAATATTTTAAAAACTAATTTAAACTTAATTTCCTAGTTTACAGTTTAATTCAACCCATATGAAAGTTATTCTAAAATATTTTTTTTCTGATCCCATTTCACTTTTTCCACAGAAACTTTGTAGAATTACTGAATTGTCTAAAAGTGAACGAGTCGCACATTCTGAGTGAAAGGATAAAATTAAAAGATCCCTGTGTTTATCTTATCAGAATCAATATATGCAAGTTGAAAAAGAAGTGAGCATTATAATCAGATAATTTCTGCTAAACATAAATACCAAGAAATAAAATAAGTATGATAAAATTAACAATAAATTGAATAAATTTACTCAAAGTTTGATATAATGAAAATATTTTAGAATTATTATCTAAAAGAAAATCTCGAATGATAAAATTTATTTCCAAAAATACTGGAAACCATGTTTTTGTGCAAATGCAGGTTTGGATGTAAAATAAAAATTATACTGAAAGAAAATATTAGCAAATCTCAACTCATTAGTCTTTGTTGTATTTCAGTATTTGAAACATTAAATAAACTATGTAGTTTGTTCTCGCTTAACTGCATAATACTGAGAAAAATTGAAGTAAATGATAAAATCAGATTTAAACAACTGATGATAAATTTACAGGAAAAAAAAAATGCTGAAGAGTAGAAAGGAAGAATTCTTTGCTGCTTATATGCATGTTTATAAATATTTCCAGTTTTGCTCGTATTTATTATTGGAAAACACAAACATGGAAGTTGACAGAATCCTTGTAGACCATTGTAGATCTCTGTAAATAGTTCTTACATTAAGAGATTATATTCTAATTTACTTTTGCATATTATTTAAAGCATTTAAATTTCATCTTTAGTAAAAATAAAATATATAGAAAAAAGATAGTCAAAATTGAAATAGTTGTCATAACTTGGTCAAGTATCGAAATATATGTTACTGTTGAAGTATGCATAGTTTTAATTGTGTGTGAAATAAAATATTGCATATAGAATTATTTATGAAAGTGATATGAGTTTGTAGATTATTTAATGAATAACTTTAAAAAAAATTTAAAATCTTTAACCTTTTTTTACTCTAATCTGAGCTGTAAGTTAACTTGTAATATCAAATTGTAATTAAGTGTTAAGTGTAATATCAAATTAAGGAATGTTAGTACAGAAATTGCTTTGGTTTTCTTTTTAATGAAACATTATTTGACAAAATATTTTATAAAGTGTTTGGTTTTCCTTGTAGTTGGAACATGTTATAGTTTTTTTTTTTTTAATTTTTGAAATTTGATTAAAAAAATTTTTGTATCTATTTAATTATAAAAAATAGTTTAATAACATAAAAAAAAGGTTTTTTCCCAACTTCACCTGGTAGGTTTGTTTGATAGTAGCAAGATGTATTTTAATTTCTAACCTGTCGCATTATACTAATTTTCTATGATCATTTTCATGCAGTGTTAAATTTTCTAAACTTTGGAACCAGCTTTCCTACTGCTTTTACTCATTTCTGAAATAAATAATTCCTACTAGATTTCTTTTTAAGAGTATATTCCTTGTTAAATATATTTTTAAAAAACTATATATTTCAGAACTAGGTACATTTGTGCAAACCCAACACATTTGAGCAAACCCTTTATTTGTGCCAAATTTGATAACCAGGTGAAATAATCTGCCCTTGCAGAGCACCAGCACACAGATATCCCTTTATGAAATAAATTTCTCTTGAAAATTAAATAAAGTAATTATATTATTTATTCCATTTCAAAGCTGAGGACCAATTTATTTGGATATATATTTTTAAAAAAGATACTGTCCATTTTGTCTGAAAATTAACTTTATTACTTTTTTTCTTTCAGTCTTTAAAGTATTAGTTATGGCTTCAACAGCAAAGCGGCGGACTAAAGGGAGCAAGGGTATGTGTAAATGAATGTGTTTAATTAATAATTGTTTTTAATTTTAAAAGGTTTTTTATATTTCATTCACATTTTTTCTAATAATTTTTTTTAATTGAATGAGGATTTACTAAATTATAGTTTGTAGAATGTTTAAGTAAATATATACAGTACCGGTCATAGAAGTGTCAAATATGTTATTTGAATATATTTTCTTCTCTTGTCAGAAACTATTTTAAATTTCTGATTTAAATAAGGATTCCACTTTTTAGAAATATTGTAAACTTGATTACAAATGCCTACAATGCTAATTAACAAAATTTTGAAATTTCATCATATTGAAAACAGTGTCTTCTTTATCCGCCTTTTTATTTTAGGACATTTCTATATAAATGTTTTATATACTGAAACTTCATCTGCTCTTGTTGATAATGAATTTTTGCCATGGCATCTAAAATTTGACTTCTGAGCTACAGGAAGCTGTAGTTAATAGTTCCAAGCAAAGTTGAAATATTCTACTACTTGGAAAACAATTCAATGTATTGGAGAAAGGAATATTAAAGTTCTTTAGGAGAGAGATTGATCAATCAGAGAGAAGTGCCAAATGTCCCCAAGTCCAAACGTTCATGTTGTGTGTCTTGTCATTTTGATTGGAATGTTGCATTTCGTTCGTGTGTCAGTTCTCTGCTTGATGGCTGTATACATTACATATGATTTTTGTGATCCTCAAAACCCTTTGTTCTTTCATATCAGGTGTAAACTTCAAATATCTAAACACAATGATAGCCATTTCATCAAGTAACCAATGGTTCCTATAAAGTATTGTGTGACTGATTTTGAATCGAATATATGTTATTTGGATGGGTTACAATGGATTAATCATTCAGAAAGTACTTGTTTCATGTACCAGATGTATCTCTCACCTTGAGACAAATTCCTTGTGGCAGATTAAGGGATTTATTCATATGTTTCTGTATGAAGCCATTCTTGAGATACCATGTGCCCATCTGTATGTAATATGCCTGTCATGGCTTCTTTTTCCAACAGGATAATTATTTAAAGTGTCAATCCAAACATTCCAGGACTGGCTCTTGTGCTGATATGGGACTCTTTTTAAATAGCCAAAGCAATATTCGAATCTTAGCATTGTCGAAGGAATTTAGGTTGAGTTCAAAGTAATCTTATAGGAAGAAATGCAAAGTTCTCTCAATTTGAGGAAAAATGAAAGAGATCCCTCTCTTTTAACCAAACTCTTCTTGACTTTATACTTTGTTGATGCCAAGAGATTTGCTAAAAAGTATATTAGTATATAATTGTTCATATATTCATTGATCATGGCAATATATATTTAATGATATATAACAAGATTCAATTTGTTAAATTTTGTTTATTTTCAATGAAATAATAATATGGGAATTTGAATCAATCTGAATTATGTTTTTGCAATTTGAATTATCATTGGTCTATGCATCAAACAAATACTTAAAAATTAAAATTTGTGTGACGATTTCAGTTAAAAAGGCTTGCTTTTGTGAATTCAAAACAAATAATATGAACTGGGCGTTGTTTTTTTTGTTTGTTTGTTTTACTGTTACAAGTTAAAATAATACCAAAAATTATTTTAATTTGTACCAGTAAAAACTAAAAAGAAATTAAATTTTGAAAAGAATATTTTGTTAAAAAAATATTGTTACCAGTATAATATTGTTACCAGTAAAGGCAGAATAATTGGATATTTGTTGAAGATTCAAGATAAAGTTAAAATCATGCTGATATTGGGGAAGTATTTTGGGTGTATTGGATGAAAGGATATTGGGTGCTGTCAAAGTTTTCTATAGTATTCGGATTATTTCTTTAAAAGTTTAAACAGAAGAGGCAGATATATTTCAGTATAATTCAGTTATATAAAATGGAATGTAGTTTTATTTTTAATTGTATTATTTTTTTTCTGAGATTGTTATTTATAATTCTAGTATTTTTCTTTAAACTTTTATCAATAAAATATATGCAATATTAACCAAAAAATTGCCAAAATTGTTAGAATATGCAATTTTAGTATAAGTTTAAAAATTCTTATACTGTGTTTACTTATGATTTTACTGACTAATTGGAAAAGTATTTTATGAAGAGTGAAATCATTTCTTACATTTATTTACTATTTTGCAGCTTCTGATGGAAAAAGGAAAAAGAAGCCAAATGGAAGTGAAGAAGATACTCCTGGTAATATATGACTATTTTATTCATACTATAAACTAAAAATATGCTCTTCAAATTTCTTATTTTGAAGCATTATCATGTTTTGTTTGCTTTAAGTAAGAATTGCTAGTTATTGTCATGTAAATTCATATAAAATACATTAAGCATTTTTATAATATATTCTCTTATAATTTTTCTATTGATTTTTCCTTTCAAAAATTTATCATTAGAAGCCTATCTTAATCAATTATAATGCTAAAAAATTTTAAGTTTGGACATAATTTACTGTTATTATATATATATATGTATATTTTCTTTCAGCATATCTATCATCTAATTATGCTGAGCTACCAGCTTCCAAAATTTATAACAGCCGTTTCAATTCATTACCACCAGCTGAGGTAATTTTTATGTTGAAATAAGCATAATTTATTCTAATTTTGCATTATCTTATTTCCTTTTTAATACTAGAGTGATAAATATTTTCCCATTTAGTATCTACACTTAACATGCAATGTAAATCCTGATTTGAAATACAAAACCACCTATTTTCCTCTGTTAAATCCATTGTCTCTAATTTGTGGCTAATTATGTATAAACCTAATCTAGTTCAATTAATTTATTACCATGCAAAAATTGATTGTTAAAAACTTTGATGAGTTTGTTTGTCAAAATTTTATTAACACTTCTGTCTGAGTTTTTATAAAAAAAAGATTTTTGTAATTTAAATAGGAGTCTTCTTGTGATTGATTTAAAAAATAATTTATTTTAATTTAAAAAAAAATGGGATTTCAAAAGTGAGAAGGAAGAGACATGCTTTGTTGGACCCAAAAGGACTTTGCTGCCTTCCTTTTTTTTTATGGATGTGTATCCAAATGATTTAATTTTCTTTAAATTAACATTATATATTCACTCTTAAGTTTCAAATTTCAGTTATTTTATTTTCTGCTTCAACACATTTCTATAGGTATTTTATTTTCTGTAGCGGAACATATCATTTTGAAATTTTTGACACTCTTTGATTAGTCTTGAAATTAAGTTCTGCAGTATTTTTAAAATTCATTTTTTGTCATTATGCATTTTTATTAATTTAACATTATTGCGATGATATCATTACTGAATTTTGGGATATATTTTTATGTTTATAAATTCACTTACAATTTTCTATTTGGTATATCAAGTATTTTTTTAGCAAATAATTTTTTTTAATGTCTGATTGAGTTTCCCTCCCTTTTTTTTTATATAAAAATGATTTTATCAAAAACTTTTTGTTAGCATATTTCTGTAAAATGTTTTGTGAGCTAAACATTTAATTTTCAATTTGGTTGTAAATTTTAGTTTTTGTACTGAAATTTTTTGAAACATATTATAGAAACCAATGGCTTTCCTAAAATAATTCACTCATCTCTATTATAAATTATATTCTGGTTCATTTTAAAAAAGAAGTAGTATACTTTTAATTAAACTTTCAATTTTCAAAAAAACATTGATTACTCTCGTGGAACTCATTCATGATCTGATTATATTTCTTCTTTTTTTAAAAGATGAATTATAAATTTTCACAGGTGGGCAAATTGAAAGATGGATTCATTAAACCTGAAAGATCCGTTGAGGTCAGTTTCTTTCCTTAAATTGTTAATGAATTTTGAAATGGTTCACATTTGCTCCATGCCCCTTCCTCCCAGATATCTTTAAAAATTTCACTGCTTTTAGAATAGTGTTGGCTAACAGACTGCAAACTTTTGTTAATGTCAAGCTTTTTCTGTACATTTTATTTTAAACACTTTGGCTAAGGGCCAAAAGAAAAATTAACAGAAATGTCCAAAGTGCAGATAAAATCCTTTTTCATTATTGAATATGAAAGTTTCATTTTAATTTTCTTAGATTTAATTTGTCCATTTTTAAAAATAATTTATTTTCTTTATTCTTATTCGCATAGGGAGAAAAGTCTCAGCAGCAGGAATCTCGAGTTACTCAGGCATGGAATTTTTAATTTTTTTTTTGTTGTTACCTTGGTTTTCTGAAATTATGTTGATTATGTAGTATTTTCTGTTAAATTATTTATGATGTTTTAACTATTCAACAATAATTTCAAAACAAGATCACTATCAACTTCTGTTTGAACATACTATTGTACAACCTATGCACAAATTTTTTTCATATTTTTTGTAATGCATATATTTACCATGTTTCCACCCTCCAATAAAACTAATGATTTGATTGAAACTTTTATTTAAACATTTAAACCTGAAATTATAAACTATCATAAAATTTAATGCATGTTTTCTTGACTTGATATTTTAACTTTATTGATTATTGTGTCATATGTAAATAGTGCTCAAACTAATTGCTTTATTGATTTTTTTTCAGTTAGTATAAATTTAATGGTATTCCTTTTATAAACAATCATTTATGACTGGCTTGTAAACTCTTGACTAAATTTCTGTGCAATCTTTTATTTTAGTATTATTTTAAGTACATGTGTAAGCATTAGCAGTTAGTCTTTGATATTTTAGATAGAATAGTATTCAAACTATTAGATTCTTAAAAAAAGTGAATTTTCATAAATTAATAAGGTCCATTTTTTTTCATGCTTAAAAAGATTTTTTTTTTTAAAATTCTCCCAAGATGAAATTTTCTTTATGTATTGGATGTGTTGCAATAACATTTAGCAACAAATCCAATTATTTTCTTAATAAATAGTTCTTCGTTGCATGAAATACACCTCAGATGGGTAAATTATAGGACTTATCCAGTTGTCGTGGAAAGAATTGAATTTATTGTTACTAAGAAAATTTTATATTTGGTCTACCATCTTTAGAAACCAGTTTGTTGGCCTGAAATTTTGCTTAATTGACTGAGTAGCTGTTAATATAGGGTGTATAATAATTTAAAATTGCACTATTATTTTTAACAAATTGAAAAATACAAATTTAATGAAAGTTGAAATTTGTTCTAAAATGATCGTGTTTATCTTATGCCTGCTTTTGAAATAAAAAAATATGGCATCAAAATAATCATTAGATTATATTAAGGCAAAGTATTGCTTGAAAAAATTCAAATTTGTTGATAATATTTTATTTTTAAATGTTTCACAAAACTATCAACTGTTAAAATTTTCAAAAATAATGAAATTTGTGTTTTTTGAAAATTTTATATAGTTTAAGTATCTAATAGGAAAGAAGTCCCAGTTATATTATTTGCAAAATTAGAATAAAGTTAATTATTTATAAGTAGGGAAAAAATGAACTATTATTGTATTATAAAAATATTAACCTCCGTCTGAAGGAAAAATTCATCATTCAGTTAGAAAATAAAGAAATACATGAAGATGTGTGGGTAAATGGGAAATCTACTTGAACATTAAATCAGGGATACATATAAGAAAGGGAACAATGTTATCTTAAAAGTTTTTATTTTCATTTTTACAATTATTAGACAGGTGAAAGTATTTATAAAATCTGCAAATTAAGTCATAAAAACAAAAATAATAAAATAAATTTGTACAGTAATAATAAATTAATGTACCAATTCATGCAGCAATAATCATGGAAGAGGGGAAGAATTAATCTTGTAATTATATCATGAATAACATGAAGTATAAAATCTTGCTATGTGCCACTATAAGTGAGACAATTGGTTAGATTTATTTTGTAATATTAATTTTGTTGTTCATATATATGTATATTTAAGACTATTATATATATAAAACTTTATAATATATATAAACTAAAATTATGTATATGTACAAAACTTAAGGGAAAAGTTTTTGTAGCATTAAAAAGGTAATTTTCAGATGCTTGGATTTTTTTTCCTGATGTATTTTTAACTAACATTTCAGAAAATCACTGAAATCTAAATTAAATATTAATTGGAAAACAAAAACACTGGTTTTGAATTTTAAAAAAATATCTTTTGCTTATGACCGTACCAGTACAATGTTTGGAGCTGTACAATTCACACAACTGATAATTTCTTTACTGTGAATGAGATATGGATCCATCACTATACTCCAGAGAGTATAGGGTTAGTGTGTCTTCCCCATGTTCTGGGTGTCACATTTGGCCATGGTTGTTATGTGCCCCCCTGTACAAAGGAGTTGTGCAAGCGAATGTGAAGCATGAAATAGCTAAGTCATACTCTTAGTCCTAGTTGGCTCTACTGAAAAACGAGGGATGCTAATTTCGGCTTAAATTACTGACAGCTTTCTATCAGCGGACATGTAAAATGTTATAAATAACAACATCTTATTTTAGGTAATCATTTGAAAATTAGCATTTAAACCTGGGAATGCAATTAATTTGGTAAAACCGTGGTATTGTATGTATAATGGAGCTTGGTGATCTATGTGTAAAACTATTGATTAAACCCATTTTCTTGCTGTAATCCTCTGGAAATCATCTATTAAACTCGTTGGTGATGAGTTATGAAATAAAAGAACCTATAATTCTCTCTCCCTGTTTTGGTATTCTAATATTATTTGTCAAAAATATCCTTGAATGCACACTCCATAATTTTTTAAAACTAATATTATAATCTAGATATCTGTTGTACTTATTTTTTAACTAATATATCTAATTTAATATACATATGTAATTCTAATTTTTAGACTTTTGTTATTACTTTTTATATTTTCTTTTATAGTTATTTCGCAAAGATCTTATAAGTGCAATGAAACTGCCGGACAACGAGCCTTTGGCACCTGATGATTATATCGAAATTACGGACTCTTGGAAATTGGAGTGGGAGAAAGGAGTGCAGGTGCCTGTGAAGCCAAAATCTTTGCCTCAACCAAATGTTCAGTATGTTTGCTCTTAGCTTACTGCTATTTTTTTTTTTTTGCTATATTATTTGAGAAAACCTTACTGTTAATTTAAAATTATGATTTTCTTACTTTATTTTCTATATTTTACAGTGAAATTAGAAAAAGGAATAGGATGTCTTCTTTTAAGCTGTGAGTATATTTTAAAATTCCTCTATCTATACTTTTAAGTATTATTGTCTAATCTATCTTAAAAATATACTTTCTAATCTATCTACTAGAACTAATCCCAAATTCTGAAAGCTAAAGTTTCTGATTAAGTGATTATATATTGTTTAAAATAATTACTTTCTTATTAAAATTAACATGCATTTTGCCCTGAAAACAATTAGAAAAAAAGATTGCTTAGAGTTAGATTTTTGCAAAATTATATTTCTTTTAAAAACTGCTTGAAGATTTTGGGATTGGATCTTATAATTTTAAAGTATTGAAACATTGCATAAACATACTGAGTTTCTTTTTTTATTCTTGATTATAATCTCATTAATTGTTTATTATTTATACTATTATTACTTTTATCATTGTTTTAATTGTTAGTTTTCATTCTGAAACTTTTTTTTTTCTTTTTTTATTATGAAAAATGGATCTGTATTATTTCTTGGTGCATAAACTATATTATATTTCTTGAATGTTATTGTGATATTTCTAATGCTCTTTTTCAGCCCTAAAAAGCTCATTCGTTTTACTCGTGATCGCTTTTTCAACCCGGATCATCATGTCATGAGCTATACGAATACGCTTGCTGAAAGAACTTGTCGATATGATATGGATGATGTTGACTATCACTGGTTAATGAGTATCAATCAGCAAAGAGAAGATTTTGGTGAGAAATATTAGTATTATTATTGATTTTTCCCGACTTTTTCTGATTTTTAAATTTATTTTTATGCATGTTGTCTGTTTTAAAATTTGTTAGTATAGATTTTTTTTGTAGTATTTTTTAGAAATATATGTTTATAACTTTTTGTTTTCTTTTTTCCTTATTATTTTCATTTTCTTTCCATTCTGATAAAATTTGGTTTCTATAAAGTTTTTATTTCATTTTTAAAGAATATTGCTTTTTAAGAAACTTACATAATGATGAAATGAACTTATTTAAATATTAAAACTTTCCCGTCTTAAGAAAACCAGTATTCTTTTCAATAATTTCAATATTGAAATCGGTATTAAATCCAGACTTTTGAATTTGCTGTGGCATTATAAAAAAACTGTAGATATTAAAAACAATCATTTGGTTATGCATAATTTAATTTTTTTTTAAAATTGGCTTTCCTTTTTAAAAAAATATAGTGTTTATTAGTGCAAAAGCCACATATGGCCTTACTTGTGCCACAAATATGGTTAAAATAGAGAAAATGGCTGATGTCTTAAACCACTAGTCATTAGAAATGTAAAAAATAGAACTAGGAAATAATGCATAAAATGAAACTAAAGTAGCCATTAAAATTCTAAAAAGATGGGGGTTGCTCCCTTACAAGGTCTTGTGCATTTAAAATTGATGAATTTAAGAAATGTATGCAATTGTAATTAAAAACTGAACATTTAATTAAAATATCTGAAGCATATAAATTAACATAGTTATATTGAACAGGTTGGACATGGTGCTCCAAATAAAAGGTGTTTATGTGTAAAATGTGTATGGAGTCTTTGACATTTATCTTTAACAACTGACTTTTTAAAGAAGAAAAGCCCTTTTAAAAGAACAACTTGGGAACATTGTATTTCTCTTTTTATTAAGGAATAGAAAACAATAATAAGTAACAATATTTAGCATAATATGTTTCAATAAAATTGTTTTTTGTAATTTAATATCTGAAAAATTATATTTAGATAAATTACTAACTCTGCATCAAAACTTAGCATAAAATGTTTTAAGAAATTGAAAAATTTTGTTTATTATCAGATATAAAGTGCAAAAATTTTAATACGATTTTAATAGATTGGTCAGATATTTTCTTCTTGAGTTTGAAAACATTTGTGTCATTTAAAAAAAATGTTAACATTTCATGATTAGTTGAATCATTATGAAAAGTTATAAAATAATTGCATCATTGAAAAGTGAAAAAGTCAATGTCATTATATGCTCTGTTGTGCCTTAATTTTAATTATCAGACAAATTTTTGGTAGTTGTGACATGATAATGTTTTTATATTTTCATTTGTTCAGTTAATTATGCAATTTAAAAAGCAACATATACAGAATGTATTAGGCAATGCCATTTTTATGTACTGATATGTATTTCAATTTGCCATTGAAATTGACTGTAATCATACAAGAAAGTAAAAGTTTATTTTTCAAAATTTATTATTGTGCATAAAAGAATGTCTAAAACATCATTATGATAAAGTTTTACATGGGATGAGATTTTTGGGATTAGAAGTTACATTAGATATTATATTTTGTCTGCAATTATTTATGCACCTTACAGTTTATAGAATAAAGAATGTTGGTCTCTAATGTCTTTTTTCTCTTCAAACTCTCTGCTAGGTCTTCAACCCATTGAAGAATCCTTTTTTGAACAAATTTTTGAAGAATTTGAAGATCAGGTATTGATTTTTTAAAAGTTTTATTTTGATATTAGTTTAGAAAAAACCTTTAATGCTGATAAAATTATATGTATTATATTTTTGAATAGAAAACTTTTTTTTAAATGTGGGGGTTGGAGAGGTGAAGAAAAAAGAAAAAGAATTCTCTATTTAATTATAATTTTATGATGAAAATAAAATCTGAATAGCTGACATTTAAAAATAAATTGAATGATCATAGAATTAATTATCTGTTAGAAAAATAATTTATGATTTAATTGAAATAATTTCATATTTTTTAAATTTTTTAGTATGGTTGATGCATATATTTCAGAGTATTGTGCTATCATGCTCTATAATTGGATTTTTTTGAATTGTTTATTCTGCTAAGACTGTTTGTGGGACTTAAAACTTTACATGATTATTTGAAGCTTAGATTGTAGGTGTGATTTTTCATGTTTTTAAAAGTATAGCTGTCAATTTCAGTTTTTTATGTTCATGTCAGTTTGGTAATATATAACTGTTACTAATGTGAAGAAACTTAACATTATAAATAAAAAATGTTGGCTGATTAGATAGTTTTTATTTGTGGTATTTTGAAAATAATATATATTTAAATGCAGATATATGTAAAAATATAATAAAAATATTTATTTGTATTTTATATATATATATATATATATAATAAAATTATAATTATATATATATTATAAAATAACCATTGAATGGTTCCTGCATGATACTTTTGAATGAAATATTTGGTTTTAGAAGTATTTATTATTATTTTTTAAATTTATGTTTCATACTGCCAGCCTATAATCTGAGATTACCATCTTTCCTTGGAAGGAATATAGATGTTGAAGGATTGGCTTCATAATGCTCTTCAAACTATTACCCATTTGTATTTAATTATATAAATATTTTTTTAATATTTAATTTAGAAGATTATTTAAGTGGTATTTAACTCTTATCACCTAATATCATTGATAAACTGTACATTAAATAATACACAGTTTATCGTTTTGTCCATTTACAGTTTTTCTCTTCATTTTATAATGTATGTGTGTTGATATGCATGATCAGCTTCTTTCATGAGTTTATTGTAGTCATCTTAACAATATAGGATTTTTTTTTAAATGGTTTTATGAAATGCAGCGACATGATTGCTATTCATGGTCAAATACACTTATCTGTGATCTTTTAGTTCTTTCCTTATCATTAAAATGACACTAATATATATATTTTTTCATTTTACAGATTTTTTTATTATCCCAAAATTTATTACCACTCTAATTGCGTTATTTATTTTCCTATTCCATGAAAAAGGAAAACATCATCTATAAACAATTTTACTACATCAATAATATTTGTGGTATCGGACAATAATACCTTGACATAAGCCTCACTTAAGAGCATTTCAAAATTTGACACTTCATTTGTTTCAGTCCAGCCAAATAATTTATCTTCAGTATCTAAATCATTTTCATCCAATTTTGAATTTCTGCTAAATAAATAGTCTGCATTTTCTCATTGGGAAAAATGTTACCATCTGAAAGCTGACAATCACTACAAAAAAAAAATTCTGCCAAGTTATCAGCGTCTATTTCCTTTTCGTCACAATCTGAATTGTGCAAATCAATTTTCAAAATTAAAAAAAAAAATTAAGGAAAATGCAATGAAATAAAACAAATTCCTTCAAAGTCATAGAATGAAAGTGAACTGCTGTCTTTTTCACAAAAAAGATTACCATCTGTCAATTTCAACATTTATTCTTTTTTGGACTGTGATCAGTTTCCTATTTGCAATGTATTAAGGTGGTTAGATAGACAGTCTTTCTTTGTTAAACTCCTTTTTAGAATACCCTATAATCTAGAACTATGAAGTATGAGATCCAAGGAAGTGACCGCATGAAGGAAATGAAATTATCAATTCAAAAATGTTACTGTTATCATAAAAAATATACTCTATCAGGTTTTTATAAAGAATCCTAAAATATTTTATAAATTTTTTTCCAGTCTTTTGAAAATTTTCAAGAAGCTATAAAAAGTGAAGAAGGCTTAGGTATAGAATATGATGAAGATGCTATTTGTGATGTTTGTCGTTCTGTAAGTTACATTTAAAAAAAAAATCTTAACTATTTATTTTTTAAAATCTAACTAAATCATATTTTTTTTAATCTAACTAAATCAAAAAAAAAATTAACCCCCTTTTTTATTTTAAATTTTTTTCCTAAAATATAATTTTTATTTTTATTTTTCATTCTTTTGCTATTAAAACTTTTTTTTTTCCATATAACTAAAAAAGAAGCTATATATTGACAGATTTTACTGTCATATTCAATTGATATTTTAATAATTTACAAAACTTTTTAAAACTCAAAAGCTTTTTTTTGATAATTTCAGTTTACCAGTAAATACATATTCTGATTCTCCAGTTTTTTTAATATGTGTGTTTTAATTTAGTTTCTCTTTTCAGCTAATACTCTGATTTCATTTATGACAGATTCTTTTCTTTTTATTGATTTAAAACAAAAATCTAAACCTTAAAATACATAAATTTTAACTCTGCGTTTCTGTAAATTTTTTAGCATCATGAATATCTTTATTTCAATGCCTATCTCTACTGTTGATGATACTAAAATGTAAGAATTAAATCTTGAATGTGTAAATGCATCTACCAAAAATATATAGTTTTTCTTTCTTCAGAGCACTTTGAAATTTCTTCTCTTTTTCTATGTCAATCAGAGTTTGTAACATATGTACTTTCTTGCTTTTCGATAGGTGTTAAGATTTTAAAAATTGATTGAGTGCATAAATGTATGGGAACAAAGTTTCTTTGTTTATATTTCATCAAAATTGTTTTGTCCTTTTCATTTTAGCAAAATCTTAATATCTAGATATATTGTACAAAGTCATTAATGTGAAAGTGAGAAAACTTCATCATTTGCAACAAAAATTTATTTGCTTTAGGGAAAGAGTAGAAGGAAGAATCCGAAATCTAAAAATGCAAGAGCACCTCGTAGCTGTCGCGTATTCGCGGAGGTATATTGATCAACAGTTTTTTTAAATCTTCAGTGTATATTTTTTCTCTTGTTTCTGCAGATGCACTCTTACCCCAAGCAAAAGAAGCATATTTGAATTGCTTTGTGCTAACTCTGGGTGAATTTTAACTGCAGTTCTTCCAAATATTAATTGTATTTACTCATTGAAATTTATAACTTGTGCATTGAAATGTTTTGTTGATTCTAAATTCATTTGCTTCATTTTATTTCTCAGTTGAAAGAATATAAAAAATTCTGCATTCATTGAGATTTCTTGCATTGAGAAGAAAATGAATTGCATATCTATTTTATCTTTGATCAACAAAGTGCTAATTTTGCTATTTTATCTTTTTAAGTTTCACAAATAATTTCTTTATCTATGTTGGTTAGCATGTAAATGGTAAAAATGAAAATTGAAATCTATATCTTGGTATCTAAATGTATTATTTTGCTTTATTTATTTGAAAAAACTTATTTATATAAGCACAGATTCCATTAATATAAAAGGTTTATTTATAGTATTTGGAATCTAAATATCATTTAATGTGCATGCATTTGTAATATATATTTGTAAGTATATGTGTCTGTATGGATGGATGTGTGTGTTTCAGTTGAATTATTTACAAAATGCAATGCATATTGTAATATAATTATTTAAATTAATAGATTAAACAATTGATTTTTTTAAAAGAGTAAATTTAGATTTTATCTTTCCATCATTCTTGCATTAGTTATCACTTAAGAATTAATAAAATAAGTTATTCTTTGACTCTAGAAATTTGCAATAATAACAATAATAGAAATCTTAATTTTAATGATGCATCTCATATTTTATTTTCCCCCTCTTAAGGTATTATTTTCTAACCTCTTAAATCAGAACATCACTTCTGTTCAATGTGGTATTTCATGCTTCTCTATTCTAGAGGGTCTATTTTCTTTAGCTTTAATTGTGAAACATTAAACTGCAGTATGGGGCTGGGAGAGGTAGTACATGCTTCTTAGCTTGTTTTTGATCAATTCCTTTTTTGAACGTGGCCCCAGACCTCCTTTGTTTTTATTTGCTGTACTGTGAGTATAAACTCCCAGTCATGGATTTATTTTAAAAAATTTAAGATGCTAAAAAAATTCTTCAGGGCCATTTTTTGGGGGGTTAAAAAAAAAGCTGTAAGTTTAAAAATAATTTCTGTTTTGTTTTTCTCTGGAAGGTATACCAGTCACATGCATGTATTTTTTTGATAACCAAATTATTCTAGTCCAATGTTTTCATTTTGAAGATTGAATTTATTAAATAAAAATATATTATTTACATATTTGAAAATATTTGTAGTTTGAAGATATATTAGCCCTCTAATTAAAGAAAATTCTACAACTAAATAAATTGGCTGATACTGAATTACACATTTAGAAAACAAAATGCCTTTTTGATGGGTTAAACAGGTGATAAATCAGTTTTATGAAGTAATCTCAATTAGAATTTTTCTCTGTTTTCTTTAATGAAATTTATAGCAAGTGAAATATAGAATTTTATCTTGTTGTTATCTAGTGATATTCTTTCTAATTAACAATGTTTTCTATTCTACTATTATTAAATAATTATTTAAAATTTGCCATAAGGATACATATTGAACTTAAATTCATAAAAATAATTATTTTCTAGCCGGATTCACATGACGGGAATGAAATGGTATTTTGCGATTCCTGTAATATATGCGTGCACCAAATATGTTATGGCATTACCAAGATACCAGAAGGAAGTTGGATTTGTCGTACATGTGCTCTTGGAATTAGACCAGCATGTGTTTTGTGTCCTAACAGAGGAGGAGCAATGAAAACTACAAGGTAATGAAATGTACTTTTCTTTTATTATTTTTGATTTTTTTAGTCAGTATTATTTATATTTATTTGACAATACTACTTTCTCATGTTAACTTCATTATCTTAAGTTATATATTAAATTGAAATTATATATACTGTCCTACCCTGAACATGGTTACTGTTAGTAGACGAGTCTAAAGGCCTTATCACATGGTGAAATTTCACCAGCACTTTTACGTTTCTACCCTCAAAAACCGGTTAGGCAAGTTTCATAATTGACAACTTTATCGGACTAGTTCGAAAATGTTATCGGAAATATTGTCCGCAAACGAAATTCAACCAATCATGTGAAAGTTTGAAGTGACGTCACTTTCGCTGTCGTTTGCTGACAGAAAGTTGCGAAGATATTTTGGCATGTGATAAGGCCTTAAGTAAGGAGAGAAGTAAGCATTATGGCAGCCCACAGTATTCGGCTAATGAAGTGCGCTCCATTAGGCGAGAAATTCATTTCGCTTGTGTCTACTCAAAAGTATTTATGTGACAAATAAAATTAAATCGTAGATAAATTTAGAAATTCCTTGTTATTTAAGCTTTTAAATAGTGCCTTTCACAAGAAAGTTTTCAACAATATTTCTTCAACTGCTTTGGTATTGAATTTTTTAAGACATGAGGACATTCAATAAAAACCATCGGATAACAATAAAATAGTCTTGATATTTTCCTGACGGTTCATTTGATTCATCAAATGAACATGGTACGAGGCAAAATGAGACTTCTAACCGTCGATTCTTCAAATGATAATGAGGCTTTTAGCCTGTTCTTTTGGCACCAAAAGAAATACAGCCCTTTCGTTCATCCCCCAAAATGTAATAGAGCATCTTGATTTTAAGCCGACTGATCCCTACTTATAGGGTTACTAGGTTTTTTCTCCTGATGGTAAATCAATAATGTGTTTGTTCTCAAATTTATAATTTATTAACAGCTTCTTCAAACTACAGAAGGAGTTTGATTTAATGAACATACTTTGTTGCAATACGTCAGAATTGATTACAACTCCTAGATAATAATCAAAATTCATAACTTATTTTCTTAAATAGTATTTCAACTTCTACAATTTTTTTCTATATTGTTAGAAATGATATATGTCGATTTTTCATTTGAAATTTCAAATCTTTTGTTAAATACTTTTTACTTTTTTTACTGCTTTTTCCTTCCTCTCCCATGAAATCTTAAATGAAAGTAAAACATCATGATTGATTTTTTTGAAAGAATGCGGATTTTTTATTTTTATTTTAGTTCCTTATATTAATGTATTTTTTATTTAACAGGTGTGGTCAAAAATGGGCTCATGTTGGTTGTGCAGTTTGGATTCCAGAAGTTTCATTTCTCAATTTTGTTAAAATGGAACCAATCATCAAAATATCTCAAATACCTGTAAGATATCATTTAAAAAAAAAAATTACTTGTGTATGTTTTTAAACTTTACAATATATATTTATGTTTTGCAGTATGTTCCTTAACCTCTTGAGTAACAGAATGATTTTGTATTCTGTTTATTTTTATGTCCTGTTTAAAAACAAGCAATTCTTTTTGCTTGCTTTCTTTAACATCACTGGATAAAATATTCTTAAAATTGAAGAGCTTTGATTAAATATAAAATAATGCTTGATTTCTTCATTTAAGAATTTCATTTAAAGATTTTTTATTCTAAAACATATTAGATCAAAATAATAGTATGCTCAGAGAGCTAATATTATCCACAATGAGTTTTTGTTATTGGATATTTAAATAAGTTATGTCTATTTTCTAACAGATGACATTACCAGGACTGTGCACATGTACTTTAATATGATGAAACATTTATATAAAAGTACTGTAAGCAAATTTAAAAATCAATATAAATCGTTTTGCTGCAATGTAAGCAATTTTTTTTTTAAAATTAGTATTAAACAAGTCTTAAGTTCATACCAAAAAGTGAAAAACATCACATTTGCAGGAAATTTTATTGCATTACTTTATTTATTTTAAATCAGCAATTGAAGTGTACAGAAATCTTTGAAACTTTTTCTGGCTTTTTTTTTTTCCTTCTTAATCAACTTGCAGAAATTGGTTTATACACTTTAAAAATAATGATTTTAATGTTGAAGGTAAAGAACTTTTTGGTTAAAATGTTTGTGAAAAATGGGAACTATTATGTCATAAAAATTATTTTAGCTAAGCTAATATAATTGTTAGATGCTCATTTTGATAACTATTGAGTTATTAGATATCTTTTTGCTTACAAACAATTGTATTGTAGCAGTTTTTTTATTTTATTTATTTATTTAATTTTTTTTTTGCATCATATTGTGATTGGTAATGAAAAAAACAGAAAATCATGGTATAAGATTAATAAGGTATCAAAATAATTGATAAAATTGAATAACCATGTTTTCAGTTTAAAGAGCTTTGAAAACCGATTAGATTTTTGAAGGTTAGAGAATGAAATACAATAATTAAAATTGTAGTGCAGTAATAATGTGCATGAAGAGAACTTAATTTTGAAACCTATGTAGGCTTGAAAACCAATTGTGCTAAAATAGTTTACTGCATTTTATGATTCAACTAGAAAAATTAAAGATATGATCAAAAGAACTGATTTGCTCTTATGCATTTAATAAAATTGGGTGGAGATAAATAATTTTATAATATTATTCCCACCTGAAAAATTTTGCTGCAAATGGAAGTTAAAAAAAACAACCTTAAATTATTTTTATTTAATATGATTATTGAACTTTTATGATTTTTTAAAATTCCTGTTTTTACTAACAAAAATTAAAAAACACGGGAGGAAAAAAATTTTGTTATAGCATTTAAGATATCTTTTGTTCTGCTTCTAAGATACCATGCTTTTTGAATTTGCAATCTATTGTTTCAAAAATTCTTTATTTTGAACTAAAAAAATAACCATATTTGCACAAGTAAGCAATAAATATGTTTATTAAGAGTGGGATGATACCACAGTTCCTTGGGGATTATATAAGGCTGTATTCTAAATTTTTTATTTGGATTTAAAAGCTTGAAATTTGTGTATCAAAGTAACATTCAAGCATGCATTCTCTTTGTATGTTGAATTACATGCTTAACCCATTTGCATCATATGAAAAAAAAGACCCATATCACAGGGAAAAAAATTATTTCATGTTTAAGTGTAAAATTGTATAAAAGTAGAAAAAAAAATCATTGTTGAGCATTATTTGTTAGTCATTTTGTTCAGTGTGGTAATATTTGAAATATGGGATGCATATAGGTATACAGGGTGTCCCAAAAAGATTGAAACGCGCTTTAATTCTTAAACCATTAGAGATAAGTAGGTGATGTAATTTGAAAAAATGTTCAAAATAAGATAGGAGAGAAGATTACATTAAGAAAAAAAATCCACCTATGAATTTTAAAAAGTTACACTTTGTAAATTTTTATACAACCCCTCTATGCAAATTTGGTCAATTAGAAAGTTTTTCCTTTCCATCCCAGAAGACCATTAAAAAAAACTGTATAACTGTATCTTTAAAACTTTTTGAATAATAACACAGAAAAAAAATTGACTTATGTCACTTTTCCATACCACTTGAAAGACTTTTTCGTCGGTGAAAATAGGGACCATATCCAAATTGATAATAGAAATTCTTCGATCAAAAAAGATAATAAGTGTAAAAGAAATCCAAAATGGCATTTAAATAAAGTCCTTATTGATGGAGTTAAACAGTTTTGACAACATAAGATTGTAAGAAGTGTAAGATAATAATAATAATAATAAATAAAACGAAAATACATTTAAAAACACACGAATCATAAAGCATTCTCAAAATGTTTTCAATCAACACCAATACATAATTGGGCTCTTCTAATAATGCTCCTGTAAATAGTTTAGAGTTCTCCTCCTGTAATATTATTGCATGCATTAATTATCTTTTGTTTAAGGTCAGTTACATTCAGGGGGCGAGTATTATAAACTAGCGTTCGAAGCCAACCCCAAAAATAAAAATCGAGTGGAGTTAGATCAGGAGATCTGGGGGGTCATTATGTGGATCCATTCAGACCAATCCACTGTTTATTAAAGTTTTCGTTGAGCCAGTTTGTTACATTTATAGCCTTGTGAGCAGGCGCTCCGTCTTGTTGAAAATACATTTTTTTTACTACTGACAATGGTGTCGTCTCCTAAGTATCTGTTATTATGCCATTTAAAATAAGTTGCAAATATTTTATAGCTGTAAGTGTTCCTTCATAAAACACTGGACCAATCAGTTTTCCGTTCCAAATTCTGCACCATACGGACACAGAAAACTTTCTCTGGTGATGTATTTCTTGCACAAAAAATGCTTTTGTATCATTCCAATAATGATCGTTGTGTGCATTTATGTGTCCCTTTTCCGTAAACAAACATTCATCAGTCCACATACTATTCTTGACAAAGTTTGAATTTGTGTCCTGTTGGATTAATAACCAATTGGAGAATGCTACACGTCGGTTAAAATCAGAGAGATGGAGTGCTTGAAGTCCATGAATACAAAATGGATGTCAATTGTGTTTTTCAAGTATTCTATGGATTGACGTCCTAGGTAATTCTGTAATTGCACTTGCTTTTCGAATGCTTGATCGTGGGTTGGAAGAAAAATATGCAATAATATCAATTTCTTGGTCTTCATTGTACAAGATATTTCTACCAGGGCCAGGTCTTGGATTAAATGAACCATTAGTTCATCATCCGATAAACAAAAGTACGGGAAATTTCAGGCAAATAGGGATATCGCCGTCCAAATTCCCGAGTAGTTTCTACATTATTTCTATTGCAAATAGAATAAATCATTGCTAATTCAAATAGTTCGTCATTTGTTAAAAGTACCATAATGCAAAATTAGTTACAGTATTTTTACTTCGACAATATGAAATTCAACATCGCTGAATGATTTCTAAACTTTATTTTGATATGCACGAGGAAATCTTGGTTGAGTTGTACAGGAAAGAAATAATATTGGAACTAAATAAATTAATTGAAAAATAATCGTATGCATTTCTTTATGTAACTTAAAAAGAAAAAAAAACTTTAATATACACATATTAGAAGCGGCTAAATTCCAGTTAAATGAAAGGCAAAAATCGTCTGGCAGTTAATTTGTTAGAATGTCGGTTTGACAAAAGTGTGATGAATTTGAAAACAATTAAAATTCTACCAGACTAATTTAACAGTATTTTTCTTTTTTATAAATTTTGCTATAAAAATCTGTCAAATGGCTTTTATTTATTTTCAACGAAATCTTATAAAATTTCTAATGTAAATTTAGAATACATGGCATAAAATTACTTGCCCCTGATAAGATTAAAACAAAAGACAATTCTGTAACTGTATCGTGAATCTACCGTTAATACGCAAAAATGTGTTTTGTAAATAATATAAAAAAGTTTATGTGCTTATAATTTGTTGCAAATTTACATTTCCATTTTGGTATATGGTCACTAAAAACAGCGTTCAATTTTCAATTACGCATAACTCACTCAATTTTAAGGATACAGTTATGCAGTTTTTTTTAATGGTCTTCTGGGATGGAAAGGAAAAACTTTATAATTGATCAAATTTGCATAGAGGGGTTGTATAAAAATTTACAAAATGTAACTTTTTAAATTTCATAGGTGGATTTTTTTTTCTTAATGTAATCTTCTTTCCTATCTTATTTTGAACACTTTTTCAAATTACATCAGCTACTTATCTCTAACGGTTAAAGAATTAAAGCGCGTTTCAATCTTTTTGGGACACCCTGTATAGTATATAATATTATACGAGGAATGGTTGCCAAGTCGAAAATCGCCCCAGAATTAATAAACTCCGGTAAACTTGGGGATCTGGGGTTTTTGGCCACGAGGAATCGATTGGCGCCGGTTTTGAAGCGCTACGGTCGAGCAGTTCAGAGTTACAGATAGGATATTTTCAAACTTTATTAGTTCGCCATAATGGCTAATAGGTTTCAAGCGGTAACGTGCTGTCATCTATAGCCCATATGGCGAACTAATAAAGTTTCCAGAAGATGACCTGGAACTCAACGAACTGATCTCGAAATGGATGATCCATCACCCGTGTGGTGATATAAACCCAAGCGCTCCGTGCATGGTCAGCAAACATGGAAGAGACCAGTGCAGATGGGGATTTCCAATGGAACATCAAGACATGACATCGCTGGTGGACGATGAAAAGCCGAGGTTTAATCGGTTATCTTTTCACCAATGGTTTCACAAATTTTCTTATGGCATGTGTTGTTTTGATAAATCACAATTGAAAATTTAAATCTTCGAGTTAGCTTCGATACCTGTTTTCTCCGAGCGGAGCTCGGTCACCCGCTGGTAGTATATAATATGATTATAGTAAACATATTATATGCATAGCATATAACGTGATGCAGCGTATATATACTCTCCAATGATAGTGACCAGGAAAATTGAGCGTATATATTCGCTAATGATGCAAATGGGTTAACAAGTATTTTTTTAACAAGTTGCATAAATAATTTTATGTGTAGTTCATCAATTTTTTTTGGAAAACATTTGTAATTTTTCCTCCTTTTCAGGCTTCTAGATGGGCTCTTGTATGTTCTTTGTGCAAGGAAAAGACTGGAGCTTGTATTACTTGTAGTGTAAGTTCTCGTAGCCATAAATATTATTTTCAGTATCAGTTGTATGCTTAAATAACTTTTCATCCAATCACTCGTGAATACAACCTGTAGTTGATTTAATTAACCCAATTTATTAAATTGGAATTCATCTCACTTTCATGTCAAATATTTCTAAATATTTGTTTTTAAAAATTTTTATTTATCTAGCAGGTCAGTATATATATCCCTTCTAAACAATTTTCAACTGACATATGGCATCATTAGCCAAATTCAATAGTTATAGCATTGTCATTTTGAAGTCCTGTTTTTCCATATTTTCAAAATTTTGCAGATTCAAATATTGCATTTTTTTTTTTTTTTTACTCTGCATTAAAAATTCTTATATAAGGATTTTTAATAAAGAGTAAATATTTATTTACAAAAATTGTTGTGATTTTCTTATAATTTTTTTGAATATATTTCTTTTTAAATTTCAAATTTAATTATACTTTTAAATTATAATGTGAATTGGATAAAAGTTATATCCCTTATCCTGATGAATGGTTAGTGACATTACTCATGATGCGTTCTCTTGTGAACTATCAGTACTACTTTGTGGATTTCTTGTAAACTTTTAACATACTGCTAATAATATTGCATGTTAAACTTAAATTGATTATTTTGGAAAACTATGAGCGATTGAATTATAATTAATTTCTGGAATCATGTGAAATAAATGGGAAAGGATTGTACTGCAGAAACATATGCTGAATAGCAATTTTAATTTATTATGGTTTGAAAAAATGTGTCAGAAATATGGCTAAGCAAAGACAACTATCTGAATGTGATAAAAGGATTATTAAACATAAATATATTGTACATAAATTAAAATATTTAAAGTCAAAATGAGATGAAAATTGAAAGGATCATGCCTTCACTGCTGGTCTTTAATCAAACTAGGCAAAAAGATGTTGTTGTTACTAATCTCGGAATTGTCTATCAGGACAAGACAATCTATGAATCTGAAAATGTCTAAAAAATCAAACAGTTGAAGGGATGAGACAGATATTCTTTTTATAAAGCATACTTAAATAGTTTTAGAAATTGAAACTTTAATGAGATAAAATATTAAAATGGTGGAAAGAGCTCCCCCCTCTATCTTTAAAAGCAATTTTTGCTCCACTTCATGAATAGATTAATGCTTCTAATTATTATATATAGTAATTTTTACTTTTAATTTCAGAAAAGGGTTCGAGATATGTTATGATTGCCTATTCTTTTCTTTTTTTAATTCTTGTTTGATGTGCATGACATGTAGACCTAACCCCCCCCCCCCCAAAAAAAAAAAAGGCAAAATAAAAATGTCAATTTTTGTAGTAGAAAAACGTAATGTGATTATTTACTTTCAAATCGATAGAGTTTCTATGTACTTTTTTCTTATAATTATGATTCTATTAATATATAGGAGAAAGGATGCAAAGCTGCTTTTCATGTCACATGTGCATTCAACGAAGGCTTACAAATGAGAGCTACTGTCAAAAACACTGACTGTGATGACGACTCCCTTGCAGTGAGTGTCTTTATAAGCGTAACATAATTTTTAATATTTTATTCATTATTAATTCTTTAATCTTTACTAATTTTTTTTAACTAGGCTTTTTGCAAAAAGCACAGTAAGAAAAAACGTATTCTGGATTCTGATGATGAGACTTCTGTTTCTCGTAATGAGAAAGAAATGCTGACCAGCGAAGAAAGAGCTAATCTTCGACAACAAAAGTGATTATTCATTTAAATGTTTTAATCTATGAAATTTTGCTGTAAATGTTTTTGAATGATTGATAAATTTATTTTGCACTAGCTATTACTCGCGACTCTGTTTACATGGCAATTTTGATGTATATGTCTGAAAAACTATCAAATAATGATCAAAATAATAAGCCTAATCTGAAAACGATACATTTAAAAGTATAAGCATATTCGAAAAATATATAACTAACATAAGTACAATTTAGTAGCAAAAACACACTAGTAACGTAAAAACTATTTATTTACATTGTATATCCAAAATAAAACAAATCAGTAAATCAAGTCCGGTGAAATTCATTTTATTTATGGATTGAAATGGAGATAGCTACAACAGTATTATGCACATCATTTTAAAACTTTTAATTTAAATGAAAACACAGTTTTCAACAATCACTCATGAACTTTCAATGCCAGTTGGCATAAAGCACATGTCTGACTTTCCTACTCTAGTTGCAGAAGTCAGAATGAATCTGAAAGATTGATTCATTAACAACATTTCATTTTAAATACATCAACCACAAAGAAAATAATAGAATCGATTTAAATAATCAGTCAAAAATTCTTCTAAGCCTAACCTCAATTTAATTGGAGCCTTACTCGTTTTTGGAGGGATTTGGCCTCAGTTTTTTAGCACAAAAGTTAGCTTTTAATGAATAAAAAGTGAACCACTCAATGAACCGGAATAAAAAGTAGCCTATGTTCTATTCCTGACTGTAATCTATCTTTGTGCTAAATTCCATCCAATTCTGTTCAGCCGTTCTGGCGTGATTGAGTAATAAACATCCATCCATCCATCCATTCAAACATGCAAACTTTCACCTTTATACACTAGTATAGATAGAAAGTAATACTATATGTAAATTTCATATTGTGAGCTGCCTTTAAAAATATTCAGGATTACTAATGATTATAATTTAAAAGTTTGTAAATAAAATGTTTTGTAATGTTTTTAATTAATTTTTTTGTACTTTTCATTAAAAAAATTATGTATTTTCCATCATAGAATAAAAGAAAAGGAAGCTGAGTTTTACAATTATGTTAGTATTGATGAAGTTTCTGATTTGTATCAAGCTGACAGGCGTGATATTGAAACTATTTATTACTATTGGAAATTGAAGAGAGTGGTATGATATCATTTTTTTTGTTTAAATATTTTATAAGTTTAATGATGTTAATAATTTGTTTCCTGATTTAATTTCATCATATTGGCTTTAGTGTAATTTTTCACTAAAAGAGCAATAACAAACGTAATCGTTTTGCTATTTTTTTTTTCCTATATAAAGACTATCAATTGTTATTTAAATTAGTAGCACTTGAATGTTAAACTATTGACTAAACTAGAATTTAAATAATTGCTTTGGAATTATATTTAGTAAGATGTTTACTCATCATGAGAATTTAATTTTTTGAAAGATTTCTTGCCAATTTTATAGAAGTAATTTACAGTGTATCATTTATAAGATATATAGTTAACAAAAATACCACCTGTAAAATAATTTTTATTTTACTAGTACATGAGCCATTATCCTGTGAACAATATATAAAATCATTTTGCCACAAATGAATGAATAAAAATTGTAGTAAGAAATGTCATGCTCATGGAAGGTATTAAAAAATTAGCTTTTCTGCACTAATAATGATAATTTATGATAATAGGAGGTTTTATTCCCTTACATAGAGATATTCTTTATCCATAATTTTCACAAACTTAAATCAGAATAGTTAAAATCAGATTAAAGCAAATTAGAATCTACAAACATGAGGTGAGGGGGGTCAATGTGAATACAAAGTTTCAAAAAGCTTGCTGAAAGAATGTTAGCAACCTTTAATTTCAACCATAAGGAGCAAAACAAAAAAATTAGTTTGTTATAAAATAATAAAAAATTGTAGATTTAAACTCATTGGCTTTAGCTTTTAATTTTTGCTTAGGTATATTCACATACTTACGAACCAATTGATACAAACATTTAAACAAAAAATTCTCAATTGCTAGATGCCAAAACAAATATGTGGATTTCATATTGATAATGACGCAGATCATAAAGTTAGGGTGTTTTGTGCCAACATTTTAGATAGCAGTAGATATTTATATTCTGGGTGAACAAGAAATAAGTTACCCACTTCCAATGTCTCTAAAATGCATCCTATTGATCAGAATAAAATAAAATTTGAACTAAAGATTGTTCATTTAATTTCCTTTGCATTTATTAATTTTTAAAAAAAATTACACAAAATCTCAACAATAGATGGCATTGAAATGCAAATGGTATTTATTTGCATAAAGTTAAACACAATTTGCATTACAATGCATATCTATCGCCATTTTTCTTTGCATAAAAGAACTGCCTGAACATGAGCTTCATCTCTATTCATCATGCTTACATTGGAAGAAAAAACGTTATTGGTGAAGCTGTTCTACCAGAGCCAACAGAACTTTTGCTGCTCTAAGGGAATTTCTTCACATGAAGAGGTCCAATTTTTCTGGAAACTAGACAGTAACTAGTGATTTATGCAGAAAAACGCTTGTTCTTTGGAAGCAATAACAGTACAATATGCAGTAGTAAAATAAGTTACAATTTAATACAGACATCAGAAAAATATATCAAGATCAACTTTTGTGTCAATTAACAAAATTAAATAACAACTAACACAATATCTATTTGGTCTCTTCATCATGGACCTCTCTTTAGATAGAAAAATATCTTTTTATATTTGTCTCCGATGACAAATAAGCAACATGCATGTTGCAATGGCGTCAGGCATGGTTAGCCGTTAACACAGATAAATCTGCATGATTGCAAATATTGCCAACACCCAAAGCAAGATGATACAGAAATTTGAAAAAGAAAACTGGGAAACTTGTCATTCTTCCAGGTGGAGGATGAAAACATCCAAGTGTCAAAAATGTTGCAACCATGTTCATTGAAACCATTGGCCACATAATAGTATGAGTTTGTTAATTCTTTTCTGTGTTCTGGATGTGTCATATTCTACTGTATAAAAAGTCGTATGACAGACTTTGCAATTTTATCCATACAGAATCAAGTCTTGTACATCTGTTGCAAGATGGGACTTAGAAGTCAGTAAAAACTTTTTCACTTCAGTTCCTTGCTCGAATGGGGTCACGGTGGCCTGGTGGTAAGGTTTCGGCTTCGGAACCGGAGGATTTCAGGTTCGAGACTTGATTCCACTGAAGAACCGTCGTGTGAGGGGGGTCTCTTGCACGTTAAATCTGTTTGGCCAAACGTCCTCCCATTGGTGTCGCATGGTGTGGAGAGGGGGTGCCAGTTCAGGTGTTGTCCTCGTCATCTGATCTTGGTTCAAAATGGTGAGGTCCGTCCCAAAATAGCCCTCGTGTTGCTTTAAACGGGACGTTAATATAACTAAACTAAACCTTGCTCGACTGGTGGTTGACACAACTTCGCCATGGAATACTCTGTGAAGTGATGTGGCCTGTTTTTGCCTCAATGGGTAAGTTAACACTCACAACTGCCAAATTCAGCCAGAGGAAAACCTTCGCATTATCCAGGAACAACCCTTGAATCCTGAAAAAGTGACAGTATTGTGTTTTTACAATTTTTATCACTGGACCATATTTATATGAGGAGATGGGATGCAAACCTGTTCCGTCACAGGACAATGGTACTATGATGTTCTGAGGGAATTTATAATACCAATACTACTACAAAATGGATGCCCTCAAGATATCATTTTCCTGCAGGATGGTGCACCTCATTGATCATTGTGTTAAGTGATTTGTTAATACAGCAATTCACAGAAGCACAAATAATCAGCCATCATTTTCCTGTAAAATGACCTCCTTGTCCTCTGGACAACACCCTGTATGACTTTTGGTTGAGGGATTATCTGAAAGACTGTGACTACCATCAAGGGTCATCATTTCTACCAGATCTGAAGGACAATATTCGGTGCCATATTCCGACAGACTCTCTTCAGTCATATCATAATTGATTTATATCCGGTCAAGGGTTTCGATATTATCTACCATCAAGAGTCGTCATTTCTACCAGATTTGAAGAATAATACTCAATGCCATATTCTGGCAGACTCACTCTGGTCATTTTATAGTTGTCTTATAGTATCCATTATTATAGTATCTGGACATCTTAGGTTGAAAGATTATCTGAAAGATAGTGATTACCATCAAAGGTCATCATTTCTACCAGATCTGAAGGACAATATTTGGTGCCATATTCCGACAGACTCACTCCGGTCATCTATAGAAAATATGTTTCTCCAATGAGAGCATAATGTTGAAAATGAAGGAGAACATACTAAGCAATATTAATTTTACTTTATTTAACTATTATAAATCATATTAAATGGTTTTATGTGTTCTACAATGCCACTTAACGGGGAATTTTTGTACTTTTTTTAGAATTTCTTTAATTTATGTAAAGCATATCATCTGAAAAATCTGTTGTTCAAGTTTTATATCATTTGGATCATGCATTTTAGAGCCCCCTGAAGTGGGTAATTTATTTATTGCTAATCCTGTATGTTAGTGTAGGCTGGGAAAAAAGTACAAATTCCTTATTTGTACAAAATTATTGCACTAATCATTAAAATAAATATTTTTAAATCGATAGTTTTAAAAATTGAATGTACCATGTACCTGCTTCTTTTTTTTTTTATCAAATTATTTTATATAGAGCAATAATGTAACAGTATTTGTTTGTGTATTTTGAATGTGAAGTTTAAAATTGTTATAAGGCTCAGTTTATATTATATTAAACCAGGTAAAAATGTAGCAAAAATATGAAATATTCTATTTATTTGTGTATTATCATTGAAAAAAAAAAAAACCTTTAATGAGCTAGGTTTTTTTTAATTTTCAGGTCAATAATTTTAACCGACCATTCTTAACTCCCAAAATTGATACTGAAGAAAATGCTTGCACTGAAGAAAGCTCTCCGTTTTTAATGCTGAAAAAATTAGTCCATCAGCGGCAAGATCTAGAACGAGTAAGTTGAATTTTCTTTGAAATTATAAATTATATCAAATTAATATAATTTAAAGAATGTAACACCTTTGAACATCCTCCCTAACTTCAACTAATCGTTCTAAAAATTGTCATATATATTTTTATACATATTTCAAAATATTAATGCTGTCTTAGTGTATTAAGTCCCCCTTATAACTCCTTTAACACTTGAGATCTGAATTCATTCCTAAAAGTGCTTCTTATAATCTTGAGAAGAGCATTTGGTAGCCAGTTTGACTTTATTCTAATTTTGAAATATTTTCATTATTCACTTTACATTGCTAATATAGTTTTTCTTCTCATTTTTAGAAGTAATTTAGAGACAAAATAGATTAATATAGTAAAAATAACAATAATTGTTAATGTTATTATGGCTTCTGCTTTCTAAAATTTGTGTGCATTGTCCTCAATTAAGCATTTAAAAAATTCCTTTTTAATATGTTTTTTTATAAATTAAATTTGCAGACACATATATTTGAAAAATAACCTCTTATTTGCCAATCATTATTATTTTATTTTTAAAAAAATACATGTACATTGTCTATTAATTTCTTAAGTCTATCTATTTAATTTCTTAAAGAACAATATTTAAGTTAGTTAATTTGTAATAATTCTCTCCCTCATAGGAAAAGTGATCTTTTTAAAGCAGTAATATAAAAAAATTTTGTTTATTAAATGGAATTTTCTTATTTTGTAATGTTTACTTTTGTAATGAGTCATTGTCACATTATTATTATTATTATAGGCAAGAAATCTATGCTATATGGTTATAAAGAGGGAAAAGCATGCAAAGCGATGGATATCAGCAAAGGAACAAATTTTTCTTAAGCAGCTAGAAATCTTAAGAAAAGAAGGCAAGAAGTTGACTTCAGAGCAGCGATTAGCAGTATTAAATGCAAATGATGGAGATATTGCACATGACAAAAAATATGCATTTCTTAATGCACCTTCACCAAACATGGTTAGTGTACTTACTAACCTTGCTGGTGAGGTTGTAAAGCCAACATTCAATGGTATTAATAAAAATCAATCACCTAAAAAGATGGATCGAAAGAAATCTGAGAAAAGTCCTAATCCCTATGCAAAGCATTACCTGAATGGTTTAGTGAAACGATCTGAAAGGTGGTTACCTCTTGCAAGTAAGCAAAAGAAATTAAAACCTCAAAACAATAAATTATCTCATGATAAATCAAGTCCGGATATAAGCTACCAGTGTATGACTAGTAAAAATGAGGCTCAAGCAGATACTAGTTCTTTTCTTTCTCCTAAAAGTGATACTAGAGATTTTAATGTTTCTGGCGATACGTGCTCAAGTTTTAATGAAATGGAGTCTGTTAAAAATAATTTACTTTTCATCAGCAACACCAAAGATAGCATTTGCACACCTCTTCCAACCGAATCATCTAATGATACCGAATCCTCATCTTTCACGAATCACTTACTCGGGGAACAAAAAAGCCTTCATTTATTAGATGCAGATATGTGGCATTCAGAATCGGAATATAATGTTGAGCTGGCTGCAAATGACGGAATGGTAAATCCTGAAGAAATGGATTTAGCAGCTAATATAAAAATTGAAGACATCTATGATTGTGAAAGTGCGTATTATGATAGTAATAGCAAATTAGCCCCAGAATCTCAGCTTGATAAAAATACTGTTGGGTTTTGTAATAAGAAGAAATCAAAATCTTCCAGATCAAAATCAAAGCATAAAAGCTTTTCCAGTAGGAAAAGAAAATCCAGCAAATCTGCTTCTTCAAGAATTAATCCTGTTGAGAATGAGGAGCCAGTTATTAAGAAGTGTAAAAGTGAATTACCCGATTGTAAAAATATTGTAGTTACCAAAAGTCTTTCAAATGAACATGTTTATAAAATGTCCGAGGAGAGTGAAGTGGATGACGATAGAAGTGAATCTGATTTTACATCTGTGCCTAATGAAAGCCATTTTGTTATCAATGACAATGAGCTTAGAGCTGAAAATAAAGTTTCTATATCTGACCTAAAGTGTGCTAATATTTTATCTTCTAAAAGCAAAGTTGATGATCTTGAAAGAGAAAAACCAACAAACAAGGAAGACCTAGAATCTGTTGATAAATTAGTTGACATGGAAAATGCTTTAGTTAAATCTTGTTTAAAAGTTCAGTGGGACAGGAATCTTCAGCTACAAATGGAGCAGAATAAAATTAAATTACCTCAACCTTATGTTGTTTTGAAATCGGAAGATATTGTAAATTGTGTGAAAACTAAAAACAGCAAAAACAGTTCTGACAAAGCATGTGATGATAAGTCTTTGAAGCGAGCAGTCACTTCAAATGCTGACAAAACTCAAGATTGTGATAAATCTGAACTTAAATTTCGTCCAATTTGCAACAAAAATTCTCCTGTACGGACTCAGTCTCCTACAACAGTAAAGTTTGCTGAGAATGGGACATCGCGATTAAATAAATCAAGCCCAAGGCACAATTCTCAAGATAAAGTTAGTATACCTGCAAAATCTTCTGTATCCAAAACAAAACATTTGAACAATTCTGCAGCTGCCACAGCATCTTCATTACCTGTGAATAAACGCCCCTCATCTCCATTGACTAAGTGCCAGGAAAAAACTGCATCTCCTTCGGTCAATCTTGATCTGAAGGATTCTTCCATTCCCAAAGATAAATCAGTGGATGCTCCTCTGTCAAGGAGTGTGCTGCTCCGTGGCTACAAAATACCAAAAAAGACTCGATCTGGCAAACCTGAAGAGAACAGTCTGGACTCAAAAAGAGGAAGTTCCCCTCTTTCTCCTTTGCCTGATATCACTCCATCTGGAGGCAGCAGTTATCACTCGAATGCGAAGTCTTCGTGGAGGAAGCTCGAGTCAAGATCGGAGAAAATGGCATCCAGCAAATCGTGGGCCACATCCAATGGGGACGGTCAGCAGTCAGAAAGACTCGTTCTTCAGGTAAAGAAAGAGGTTGTTTACGATCCCGATTCGCCGAGGTGGCAGACAGAACAAAGTTCTTTCAATGCTGGTGGAGAGATGCCAGGGTGGACACCCCTCCTCCCTCCTTTCGAACCGCTGCTACCACCACCACTTCCTCCTTTTGAACCTGCTCGATGGCCTCTGATGAGGAACCAGACTGGATTTCCACCGGTGCCGATGAATTACAGGTCAGGACCTTACAAGACATGACAAAAGTGAAATACTTAGCTGCTGTTTTGTGATAATCACTAAAGCATTTTTTAGTAGAGAAAAAATATGCACAACTGATCATTTTCACTTCATCCATTCTCAATCCATATCTTATCATGACAAAATATAAAATACAGAATTTGGCATTTATGAAAAGTCTACTGTAAAAACAATATTATGCATTGGTAGAAAACAAAATCAGAATCAATGAGTTACATTTTTTGTTAATTATCTATTTGCTTATAGGTATTTTAATAAGATAAGTTTTAACTTTTTTAATTGGCATTTTTAATGTACTCATAAATGGGTGGACCCATTTTCCAAGTATTAATATAAATATTTATATTGACTTAATGTTTCAGTAAAAAATTTTATAATACCTGCCATTTTCTTTGATTAGTGAAAAAATTGGATACCTAAATTGTTAGAACATGAGAATTTTTTTTTATTAGAACAACCATTTACGAAACAAAATCAAGAACAATTTTTATATCCCTATTAGCCAAAATCCCCAGTCTCTTGAGTAGAAGAAAGGGCAGGGGTTTGTGAATGTTGTATAATTTTCAGTTGTAAAAAGAATTGATGAATGTGTTATTTAACTAGTCAGAAGTTAATACTTGACAGTGCAATTGGAAAATCCAGCATTTCTTGCGACACACCATCTCATGATTGATGGATAATTTATTTTATTGCTTTCGATGAGCCATGCTTGACGAGTACATGTGCTTATGTGATAAGGATTGGAGTCTAGTTAACATTTCCCAAGTGCTGACGTTAATATTTAATAGGGTATTTTGATCTAAAAAATACTTTTGTACCTCATTTATTCAACATATGTAGTGCCTAATTACCTGCAATTTCATTGATATTCTCCCCCTTTAGAAGTATTAAAAAATACTCTTGCCTTATTTACCTCACTTTGTGGTTGTACAGCAAAAATCATTGTTATGCATTTATAAATTATATTTATTTAATAAAATAGAATGATTAAGCCATTTAAATTTCCTTTTGGTACACTGAATTTTTTTAATACAGAAAGATGCTTGTGATTCGAACTTTATTCCTCGTTTGCTTAAATTAATATTGTGATTTAATTAAATAATTCTACATTTTGTAAAAGTAGTCCATGCTTATTTTTGAAATTTTAAATTCAAGGGGGAAGACTAAAAAATTTTTTCTTGTCGTTTCTCTTAAAATTTATACCAAATTTATTACCATAAATTTTTATTATTTGCTTTCAATTAATATTTTCAAAGCAGAATGTACATGGGAGAAATGATAGAATGTTTCTTTTTAATATTTGGATTTTCTGGAAACTCAAGCTGAAAAAGTGTTATGCTTAAATTTTTGTTTTGGCGATCTTTTTCAAAATTTACATAAAAATAGTTCATCAATACATTTTGATGTAAAATATTAATGATTTTGCTGCTACTTTAATTTTTATTAATTATTTAAGTTTTTATTCATATATTTGTTTCGTTTTTATGTGCACTTAAGTATTTAAAAAAATTTTAATGAAATAAAATATATATAAACCTACCACAGGACAAAAATTGAATTTTCTTATAAATATTAAAAATTTTATATCCTATTAGTTGGTTTGAAAAAAAAAATTGTTATTATACTATTTTGCAGTAAAGTGCAAATAGTATAACTTGTATTTCTTTTTATGTAACCATTTTTTATTGATAATTTTTCTTGTCTTCAGAATTGTACTTACCTTTTTATTTTCTTCTTACATAATTGTACCAGTGCTAAATATTGTTAAAAATTTTCAAACACTATGACAATAAAATTGCTTGATGCTTTATATGTATAGTACATTGTTGGAATTTAATAGATTTGTTCATCTAAAGTAGATATATTCATTGTAAAAATCATTTGTTGTGTAAATAAATGTATAAATTTGCATGTTTGTAGATATGCATTTTCAGACATAAAGATGAACTAAAACTGTACCCTAATTTTTCCTGTTATAGATGACATTCATTCCATAAAATCTGTAAATAATTATGTGTACATGAAAAAAATTCTAGACTCATTTGTTTTTATTGTATTTATAGTTCTTGAGCATTGCTCATAAATTGAGGCTTCAGAGATTTTATTTACCATTTTTGTATTGTTACCGACAACGATTTTAAAGAGAATTCTTATTTTTTTTCTTCTCATTCATGGGATTTCAAGTTTCTCCAACACCATTTTGTATGTCATCTTATTTTGTTAATATTTATTTGTCTGTATCAAGTGTCCCTGTTTAAGCATATCACTCATTTGCATTATTTTTGTCGCCACCATTTCTAAAAACAAAACCTAAGAATTTTTTAAATCATTTTATTTAATTTTTTTAAGAATTTTTTTTTTTTGTATTGTTTGGAAAATAATTTGATATTTTCTAAATGTTGAAAAGAAATATAAAGCAAAATATTTAAATCTCTAATGTAAGTGTGGCTTTCTAAAAGGAAGTTAAATAATGAATAATGGTGCTTTGTGCAAAATTATTAGTTATTTATTGCTGTGTGATAAGTTTTTCTCGTTTACTAGTATATATTACTGTTTTCTATAGAATTACATTTAGCTGAGTTAAGGAAAATCATATATTTATTTTCCAATTGAAGTAAAAGTAATTGTAATGACTTCGAATTTATTTTGCTTTTGTCTCAGATTTCCAAGGTTCTTAATTCATGAAATGATGAACTTCCTACTTTTCTTCGTTGTAGGAAGGGGGAGGGAGGAACACCGTGCTGAGTTTTTAAGCACTTTTATTTGCAATATACTTTTTTTCCCTTCAATTTACCTTTTTTCAATTTTATTAAAATTCAAGTAATGTTCTCCTAATTATTTTATTCTCATTTTCAAACAGTACAAAGTCTCTTTCTTGACAATTTTATCATTACCTATGTATTTATACCCAAAATATACTCCTGAATTAAACATATTCTTTACCCATGATAAATTGCTCCATAGATTTCAAACATTTGTAAGCTGCAGTGGTGGTGGCAAAATGTTGCAGGAATTCATCTGTCTTGTGTTTTACATCTAAATCTCACAGATCTTAATTTATAATTTTATGGAAATCACAGTTCATGTAAATTTTTACTTATTTACACATTGTAAATCTTTGATCTGAGAGTATCAGTATTTTAACATACAAAGGCGTGTGTGCGTCACAAATCATTTAATAATTTTAAACCTACAACGTGATATGATTTTGCTTTTACTTGTTATAATATGTCAATGTTTCACATCAAAATATTATTTTATTCATCCTGAATATAATTCAGTGCTCTGTTACCATTGCATTTTTCTTATCTTAATGATTGTGGCAGTAGATAATCATGAAGAAAAACTCAATCTTGCTCTAAGTTTCATTAAGTTTTGCTCTAATCATGTGAATGAATAATAACTTTTTACCAAGCAATGCTTAATAAATTCATTTCATTATGGTTATTTTGTTAATAAATGCAGTAAAACCCTGATTTTATATGCCTTGAAACAAGGTGCATATAAAATTTATTGGAATTAAACGATGTGTTTGCACATATATTTAAATTGTTTCTCATATTATCACAAATTGTTCTCTTGTGCCTGAAAAATGTGTGTTTGTTTAAAGAAGTCTATAACTTGCAAATATATAGGTACAGAAAAATTTTCTTCATTTTTTGTGAAATTTTAATTACATTCTGTTATCTTTTTTTTATTTGATGGAATACTTCATAAAATAAGAATTTTTATTAATTTATTACATTTATCTGTTTTACTCCTAGTAACACAGCTAAAATTGTTCGTCCTTTTTGTATTTTTTGATCAGTTTGCTGCTGAATTCTTACTATACTGAAAAAGGTCAATTTTCATGAATACCAGTTTTTAGCTGTATCTGCTTTTGTCAGTCTTTTTTACAGTCTGTCCATTTCTGAGTTATGAAATATTGCATTTGTTAATTCTTCCTTTATCTTACGTCAATAATAAATTGATTAGATATGAAGTGTGTTCATTTGATGTTTTCGGGTGCATTTTTTAATGTAACAATATTTTTTTGAATTATTTTTCCTGTAGGTTTTTTCCCCCACTTTGTACTCATTTAATGCTCATGTTTTTGTGATATCAAAAGATTTATTAATTGACTTTTGATATGTGGTTTTTTAAATTTATTTATATGTGTTGAAATTGTGCTCAGTTTTTTTTTTTTTTAATTCTTTCTTTTTCCTTTTTTTCAATTCTAGTAGAAATTCAACTTTTTTTTCTATTCTAGTCATTCAATATATATTTTTAAAAATCTGATACTGCTGAACAATAATTGTGTCCTTTCATGGGATCTGTAGATGTATTGGTTATCTTTGACTGTTGGTATTCTTCGAGTGTTGGATCTCTATTCTCATTGCCACAATGCCTTTCATAAGAAGAAAGTATATGATTGCAGATTAATATATTTCTTTTTAACATATTTTCCCCATTAGTTTATTTTTAGCACATTTTCAAATATATTGATGTGAATTGTAATCTGCCGGTGTTTTCTGTTTGTTTTTATTTATTTGTATATTCATCTTTATATGGAAGCAGATTTTGCACTTAAAATTTAATAAATTGATTTTTAAAAAATAAACTTTATGGTCTCAAAATTTAATCAAATATATAAAATCAGTGTTTTACTGTAATGTTTGCTCATTAATGGCATTTCAAAAAGGCCATTGCTTCTTCTAAACAACTTCCATTTTTTCTTTAAAACAGTTTTTTTATTGAGGGAATGTAGTATTATGATTTCTTATAAAAATGTATTTGGAAACTCATGCTACAAAACATTAAATTGAAAAATATTGTATATTTCTGTTCAACAATAACTAGTGCTTGTTTATGAGGAAGTGATTTAAAAAAATTATTTTTCATTTCTCTTCAATAGCTATTTTATGACTCTCTTAGTGTTATGCTATATTTTGAATTACAACTATGAAGAAATAACCTAATGCCTTTAAAAATTATTTAATATTTAAACTGGAAAAACTTGATAAAGAATATCTTAACTTGAATAGAATTTATCAAATATGTTTAAACTCTTATTATTTAGAAGCATTTTTTTTTTTCAGTTACTAAATATTATGTTTTAGTGTAGAATTTTAAAGAATTTTTTTGTGAATTACAATTAAAAACTAAAGCTTTTTTCTTTAATTTATGAAACATAGTGTGTTTCATTACTTTATTTATTAACATAAAATTAGATATCTTTCTATATCTTCGATTTGAACGACTTTTACAAGCACTTGTGATTTATTAATGAATTGATTTGTGTTTAGCAAAATGATAAAAACATTTTATAAATGTTCGTGAAGAATTTTTATAAAAGATATTACAGGTTGTTGAGGGTTTTTTTTTATAGCCAGTTATATTGCTATTAAGCAAATCCAATATATTTTTTGTTGTAATCATTAATGCTAATTGATAAATCACGAATAACTTCAGTAGGCAATTTTATTAGTCAGAATAATTCTTTTGATGTATTGAAAGATATGTTGCTGTATCAAAGCTTGCAATAAGAATAATGAATAATAGAATAACAATAATTCTTTTCAAAGGATTATTAAAAATGCGACAGTTGCATTTACTACAGTGTTATCAAGTGTTCTTATAATAATTCTGCAGTCAACAAGAAAGGATTAGTTCTTTATTTTAAAATAAGTTGTGCAGCTGTTTGCCAATTGTTTATTTTTTTTAGAAAAATGTGTATTGAAGTTCATAGTCACTTGCTCATCTCTAAGTACAAAGTTTCAGCTATTTTTTTTCTTTCTGATCCTTAAATTTTACGAGAGGTATGATTTTTGAGCCACGTTTTTATGTACTTCCACTTTGTCAGCATCGGGTTGTGCATAAAGATCTGAGGAGTTTTTACTGTGCAAAACTCATCTTGTTTTGTGATCATTCATCTGTTGTTAATCCCATCTGCACTTACTGCCTTTGAAGTGGAAAAACTATTGCCATATTTCAAGATTGTATATTAGAGTTATTATATATGTAAATTTGATGAGAGAACATTAAAAAAGAATTTGAATTTATATTAAAATAAAAAGACTTCTTTCTATATTGTTTCTAGTGTTGTTTTTTTTATACATATGATCTATTATTAACCATGACTTTCTTCCTCTATGCTATCTATCTATCTATATATATATAATTAACAAAAAAAGCGTAGCAAAAAGTAACACAACCGAATCAAAATT
The DNA here is from genome assembly GCA_026543055.1 of Argiope trifasciata. Lineage (NCBI taxonomy): Eukaryota > Metazoa > Arthropoda > Arachnida > Araneae > Araneidae > Argiope > Argiope trifasciata. The sequence continues at coordinate 54,565 of JAPMOQ010066303.1, forward strand.
CCAACCAATAGAAAAAGAATCCGGCCTGAATACTTCATCAAGGGTCACCCCGAAGCAAGGATTCAAAATAAGGGATTTTTTTCTGTGGGAGGCCTTGGAAAATGTTCAAAAGAACTGACCCCTCCTGACCCGAAAATTAAGGTAAGAGTGACATACCAATTTAAATAGCTAAAAACACAAAAACAGGGCAACGTTAAAAACATTATCAAATAAAACAAAATTATTCAACCAAATTTAAAACAAAACCAACCGATTAATTAAGAAAAGAGAAAGAACATACCAGCAACAGGAGAAATCTATCATATCAACTGTTGTTCCTATTATAATACAGTATAAATAAAGACGAATGTAGTTTATGAGCGCCATCTATTTTACCAATATTTCATCATTTCTTTTTTATTAAAATATTGATATTGCAGTAGTTTTTGGGAATATTCTTATTGTTTAAATTTTTAATAAGTTATGTATATATAATAGCATTTTTTTTTTAAATTCCTCATGAATGAAAAATCAATTAAGGTTGTGAAGATTATCTTAGTTAAAGGATTTAAATGTGACAATTGTTTGTTACTAATTAAATTTTGTTAAAATTCGGTTAGTTGGACCGCTTTGACTTGGTGGTGAGGTTCGAGACTCGATTCCGCCGAAGAACCGTCTTATCGGCGTGTTTGGTGCACGTTAAACTGGTCGGGGCCAAACATCCTCCGGCTGGTGTGGTGTAGAAGCTTGGAGAGGGGAGTGCCTTGCTTGTCATCTGACTGCTGTTCAAAAAGATGTCCATCCCCAAATAGCAACTGTGTTCTATGAAACAGGAAGTTAATAAAATTAAACAAAACTTTGGTTAATTTGCTAATACGAAATTACGTAAATTTTATTAAATTTACTTTTATAATAAACGGTATTAAAGTGTTGTTTAATGACCATTGTAAAAATCACTTTCTTACTGCAAATGCCAAATTCCAGTTCCGTTTTATTTTGGAATCAGTAAATATATTGCAGCTGTTTTTCTATTTCATTCATTTTATCGGGAAATAGCTTAAAGCACAATGCCATGGGAAAGTGAAATTTCATTCATAAAAACGGCATTTACTATATGAAAAGAAAAAAAAGTATAATCCATTTTTTTAAATCGGAAATATTTGAAAAAAGTAAGAAAGATATTTTAAAGAATGGTTTTATAGTTAATCTTTCGGTGACAACATTTCACTTCATACCGTTTATTTAATTTGCGGAGAATTTTAAATGTAACTTCTGAAATCAAGGTAACATTTCTTATCTGTTTGCAATTAAAGTAAAGTTACTTAAGGTATCCGACTACGTTCGAAGGAAAATTTTTGAAAAACTATTTAAAATTACGGTTTTTAGATGTATTGTCAATTATAATGCGAAATATTACACGTACAACAAAATTATTTGAAAATATATATTTTGAGAAATAGGAAAATACGTAGTAAATTTTAACGAAATTTAAGCAAAATGGTTTACACAAAATAGTGATACAGCAATCCTATTTTTCTTTGGACACAAGTGATAGAATGTAATGATGAATGAAATGCGCCAAAATCTAAGAAACATTTTGAGATGCAAAGAAGTTACGAATAAAAGTATTCGCATATGTGCATTTTTTCCATAAATTCACATCTTAGTTTTTCTAAAAACATCTATAAATGAAAAAGTATTTCACCAACAATAAAATGTTAGGTTCATTTCATTGCCCATATTATTTAAAACACATCCTGGAATTCTAATGTGAATACTTCTATTAGTTTTTTATATATCATGTTAACGGTGGAGAATTTGTATGAAAATTAAAGTTTTGAGAAAACTGAATTTAAAGACAAATTTTAGCTGAAAAAATATGCGATCCTGGATGATAAGTCATGCCTTCCTTTTCTTAGAAAAGATAAACTGTTTTGGGAAAATAAAAGTCTGAACTACAAAAAAAAAAAAAAAGAATTAAAAAAAATATCCTCAGTGTGGACGATAACCAGCGTTTTAAACGTAGTTGGATATCTTTAAATATGTAACAAATAAATTTTGGCTAATCATTTGATATCATCGGTCAGATACGTCGTAATAAAATATCGAAAGATACGAATTTATTTATAATAGTAGGAACCACACTAAAAATGATATTTGGTGACAAAATTCAGACCTCACACGAGCATTGCCTGAAAAACTTGAGATCAAACGGATTTGTCATTGAAATAGGTGACATAAGAGATGCAGTGATATATTGTCTGTGTCATGGTTTTTATTTTGGCGAATACGAGCAACGCCTACTTTTAAAAGCTTGGCGCCAATAAATAACTCAAGTGTCACTTCTTAGCCAATACTTCACGAGTCTTGTAAAGTGGAATACTATTGCAGTGCGCAAAGAATGTTCTCGATTCTGTGAAAATCCAGGCTGTAGATGTAATGGCAGTCTATGTTATTTTAAACGCCTAAAATGGTTTGCAAAATCCGGGCATTGGCTTTGAACATTTTGAATGTCAGCTTATTGCTTACACCTATTGGATGGTTACAGGCATGGTACAATTATCTAATGTAAAATTTTGAATATCAAGCGCATCTATTTACCAAGTATTCATCCCTAAATAACTCGTCAAAGCGACAATGGATTTTGTAGATGGATGCTCACGAGTCGGACAGCCAAGAAATTTATTTATTTTTGCTGAAGATGGAGAAAAAAATACTGTCTACCCAAAAGTATATATATATATATATATATATAATACTATAATACGAGGAATGGGTGCCAAGTCGAAAATCGCCCCAGAATTAATAAACTCCGGTAAACTTGGGGGTCTGGGGTTTTTGGTCACGAGGAATCGATTGGCGCCGGTTTTGAAGCGCTACGGTCGAGCAGTTCGGAGTTACAGATAGGATATTTTCAAACTTTATTAGTTCGCCATAATGGCGACTTAAATTTTCAAGCGGTAACGTGCTGCCATCTATAGCCAATAGGGCGAACTAATAAAGTTTTATGTTTATGCTGTTATAGGTTTATAATATGTTTCTTATGTATGTATATATGTTTGGTTTTTCTAAATAAATTTGTCAAAAATATTGAACTTCGACACACTTCAATCTTTACTTTTGTATAGAATAGTTCCCTTTCCAAACTCTAACTTTGTTTAGAATAGTTTACAATGGTGCGCTTTAACCGGTTATCTTTTCACCAATGGTTTCACAAATTTTCTTATGGCATGTATTGTTTTGATAAATCACTATTGAAAATTTAAATCTTCGAGTTAGCTTCGATACCTGTTTTCTCCGAGCGGAGCTCGGTCACCCGCTGGTATATATATGTGTGTGTGTGTTATATACCCCATTATATATCATTTCGTTTCAATGAATGTATTCATTGTCGACAAGAAAATAAATGTCATTTTTCCTATCATTTCTAATGAAACAAGAGAGTAATTTCAAACAATGGTTTGAAAATTATTTCTTCTGCGGCAGCAACACCCCAAGTATTAGTTAGTTTGAAATAATTTTGAAAAAGATAGGATAAATTTGCGAGCTTAAAGAACCAGGAAAACTTAATATAAATTAATAAATATTGAACGTACATTATATTTTCTCTTTACACACAAAGGGCTGTTTTCTTTCATTTAGAAGTTGTCAAATGTGGTGCAGGCTTCTTATAAGTAACGTATTTTAAAATTTTCTGAGAGGGCCGTGGTACCCTGGTCTGTAGAGCGTCAATCTCGCAACTGAAAGGTTGCGAGTTCTGTCCTCGTCTGGGCCAAAGACCACGGCACCTCATGGCAGTTGGGACACTGCAAAGTCCTCCAAGGTCCCCTAACTTCTGTGGGTACTGAATCAGGGATGAGTCGCTCTCTGATTTGGATTTCAATTCAACCTTGCGGATGGATGAAGGAGTTCGATTGCCCCCTCAAAAGGGTTGTATCGTGAGTGTTCGACCAAAGTCGTCCTTTCACTCGATCGGTGCTCGTTCACAAGGAAAGGCGCTCACCTCTGCCTTCATTCGAAAGAGCTCCGCTCATTCGTGCCTGGTATGACAAGTGGCATTAGACCAACTCGACCCGAAAGTTTTCTGAAAGAAATTGTAAACATACGAAAAAATACGGCCACTCAAAATTTGAGCAAATAGAAAACAGATAAATAGCTGTTAAATTCTTGAAGGAAAAAAAAAATATTCGATTTTCTGATACTTTTATTATTTTAACAACAATGAAATAACCTAGCCGAAGTTTTAAGGAGGAAGGTCGTTTTCCCAGTCACTTTGTAATAGGAAATAGGTAACGGCGTATGAAATCTCCCGTGAGATTTTTATCGCTAAGTGGATAGTCAATCAATTAACGAAGTAAGACGAGGCAGATCTGATAACGCGCTAAATTGACAGCTCGATCATCGACGCAATTCATCTACGGTGGTACTCTCCCAATATTAAACTTGATCGGTTATCAAGAGAAGTTAGGTGGAACATTAATTAAACTTAATGAAGCTATCCGCGTTCCGTCGAAGCAAGTATTAATTAAATAGAGCCTTTATTCCAATGATAGACGTGGGAAAAATTTACATGATGTGAAATTAAATTTTAAGAGGAAGCGTAAAAAAAAATGTGAGGTTTTGGGGCTTTCTTGAGGATTTTAGGCTTTCTTTGAATGGTTTTCTATTCCTAAAAAACTAACATCTGATTAATTTACATTATATAATCGTATATAAGAAGTTTGTAACGCAATTTTTTAAAGTATGCATAAAAATTTTTTTTATATATATATATATATATATATA
>JAPMOQ010066303.1:67988-97403 GCA_026543055.1 Argiope trifasciata
GAAAGATAGCGAAGGAAGGGTCATCTAATGAGATAGATGGACCTGATATCAGACGAATGTAGTAGCAATGAAAGTGTTTAACGTGGCAGTTATTTCTTTAAATAACAGTTACCGGGTGGCCAGAAATAAAACACCCCTACTCTGACCTCCCTGGATATCGAACTACTCAGTGTAAAGGCTTGAAAATTTGTGGACATACTATTCAAAAAATGGGGAAACGGATTTCACGAAAAAAAAATTTAGTGTCAGAAATCACCGATAGGTGGCGCTGTACCACTGGACGTATGCTGAAAAGACACAAAAACACGTTTTAAACACATTTTATTTGAAAGTACCAAGCATACATGAAACAAGGACGTTATCGATGCAGGGAATGCTGCTCAATATGGTTCCCTTCCTGAAGATGTAAAATGTGAAGTCTGTGGACAGCTTGTTCAACTGCGGATCGTAACTGGTCATCTGAGATGCTTCTCACATGCAGACTGATACTCTCTTTCAAATCTGCCAAGGTTATCAGACGTTCTCGATAAACAAGGTTTTTTAAGTGTCCCCAAAGCCAAAAATCACACGGATTAAGATCCGGTGAACGAGATGGCCAAGTTGTCGGAAACGCGCGACTGATTATTCTGTCAGTGGTGAAATGTTGGCGAAGAAACTGTTGCACAGGGAGTCCAATGTGTGGAGGTGCTCCATCTTGCATAAAAGTAATGGTGTCAAGGCATTGGCGCTGCTGCAAATGGGGTACAACAAATGTTTCGAGCATCCTTTTGTACCTGTTGGCCGTCACGGTACATGTCTCAAGGCCATTGGAAGTAACCTCTTCGAAAAAGAACGGTCCAAGGATGAATGTGGCTGTGAATCCACACCAGACTGTAACTTTCGGTGAGTGGAGTGGAATCTCTTGGAAGGTACGGGGGTTTGTCGTGTCCCATATGCGACAGTTATGGGTGTTCACTGTTCCACTGAGGTGGAAATGGGCCTCATCGCTCCACAGAATCTGCCACGGCCACGATGCATCCACTTCAACTCTAGCAAGAAATGTCAATGCAAAGGTCAGTCGCATCTCCCTGTCTGTGGCCAGCAATTGTTGATTAGGGCGGATTTTGTACGGGAAACAATGCACCATTTTTCTGAGTACGTTCCACACTGTGCTATAGGGAACACCCAAGTGTCGTGACACTGCACGTGCACTACTGCAGCCTAAAACATTATCCATTGACTGTTCAACAATACCGGTGGCAACATCTTCAACGACATCTGAACGAACCGGTTTGCGTCCTCGACCAGGCTGAACTCCAAGATGTCCAGTTTCCTCGAATCGAGCGATCATTGTCCTGAGAGCTTGTGGAAGCAATGGTCCCTTACGCAAATCCTTAAGTCGGCGAAACTCTCGAAGTGCTGCTGGAGCATTTCCTTTATTCTCGTAAAACAACTTCACAAGCAAAGCGCGTTCTGGAAGCGTGACAGCCATCACTAATAAGAATGACATTCCCCACCTTTTAACTTCTTTTATACCCAGAACATGGCTTCTAACCATGCTTTATGCAAATTTTTCTGGTTACAGTATGAAATTGCAGTTACAACGGGAGTTCTAGCTTCTTTACTATTTTTATTTTCCATAAGGGGCAGAAAAATTAAAAAGGAAGCATGGAAGCATTCCATTCCGCATAAACATTTTAATTTTTATTATTATTTGTGTCTTTTGATCATAGTTCCAGTTGTGCAGCGCCACCTATCGGTGATTTCAGGAACTAATTTTTTTTTCGTGAAATCCGTTTCCCCATATTTTGAATAGTATGTGTACAAAATTTTGAGCCTTTACACTGAGTAGTTCGATATCCATGGAGGTCAGAGTAGGGGTATTTTATTTCTGGCCACCTTGTATGTTGCCTTTGTGGCATCATAACAGTTCGCTGATGAAAAATATTTGCGGTCCCATACCTTTCTTTCCAATTTCTAATATGAAATGAATACACAATATTTATTGTTTGAGACATTATTTACTTTGTTATATAAGAATCCTTTTTGCTCTTCCATCCCTCAGGAAGGCTCATTGTGCTTTTTATTCAACACTGTTGTATGTTAGACAATAGATAATTCTCGAAGTGCGTTTTTATTTCGCCGGAGGATTTAAAAGTGCTTATCGTGAACAAAAGTTTTTCAGGACATAAAGAAGGATTCATCAGATGAAGGGGGTTCAGGAGAGGCCAAAGATCTCTCCTGTAAAGCGTCAACACACAAACACACACGTATCTTTATTATTCGAAGAAATCTATACTTCTGTACTAATAAATGTGAAAGTTTGGATGTTTGAATGGATGGATAGATGTTTGTTACGAGGCTGAACGTTTTAAAAAATTAAAGTAGATGGTAGATAGTTTATAAATTGAGGTTGTGATACATTAATCTCTCTTTGCAGAACGATCTTCTTCTTTGGTCAAGTTCCGATTGTGAAAAAAAAAAAAGCAATAGAGAAATAAATTTTAACCTTCATTTTAAATTTATTTACGATATTATAAAAAAAACTAGCTTTGCTACCCCGAAAAATAATGATAAGGTTAAGGAATCAATAATTTGGCAATGTTTAATCGAAATAGGAAGAAAGGTACGACAGTACGTAAAATACGAACAAACAAATATTCATTTTTAAATATTCGATATGTGTATTCTTTTAGAATTGTAAACCTGGTGTTCTTTCAGAATGGTAATGAAAGAAACTATTTATTATATTTCAGGATTCGTTTCATATTCGTTCCGAATTCTCAAATTTCATTTTAGAAAATGTTACTGAAATATTTTTAAAAAAAAATTGATTCAACCTAAAAACCTATTTATTCCATAAAATTGGTAATATAGTTAAAAAGATAATTTTGGAAAATTAAAATGGTGGAAAATTATTTGTACTACAATATGTTTGGTAGTTACTTCGAAAAGCGCTAACTTTTAATTAAAATTTACAACCCCCAGGAGTGGTATCCCTAAAACTTTCTCGCACAATCTAAAATAAAGTTGTTACATCTGAGAATGACTTGCATGTCATTTTTGTTGAATAGCTATGCCATATTAAATTTTAACTTGGATTTAGCATTTCTACGTAATCAATTGTATCTCCACCTCTAGCTATATGGAAATATATCCCTGGTAAACAGATGCGGTTAAGATTGAAATTTTTATTTTCAATTTTAGATCATTGTACTACCCCTATAACCATCCCGTAGGTATAAGCAATAAGCTGACCAAGTGTCATAGCCATCTGACGAACGGTTTAGGAAAGCATGAGAGGTGTACAGACAAACATTCATTTTTAGTTATATAGATACATTTCTCAAGCCTATTTGATACGTTTCAAAAATATATAATTGTCTTTGCATTTAAGCTCTAATTCGCTTGTGAAAATCATTTTAAATTTTCTTTTAATGTCGTGAGAACCTCAAAACAAAGACTATTGTTAAAGACAGGTGGCATCAAATGCTCATAAATGGTCGAATTAGGCTAAATTAGCTGACATTTATACATACTATATAATTATTTATATGATAATTATATATATCTGATTAATTACATAAAGACTATATAATTATTTATATGATAGTTATACAGAATGTTCCGAAATAACGTGGACAAAAGGGCAGATCAGTCATACAACAAGGATTAAAAATTGCATAGGAACCTGGGGTCGCAACTGCGATGCGGAGCCGCTAAAGGGCGTCTAAAATAATACATAACACAAAGAGAAGAAACAAAATCAATACAGATCATTTTATTGACCTACTGACTTACCCTCTACAGGTGTTTGCGACCCCATGTTCCTATGCGATTTTTGATTCTTGTTGTATGACTGATCTGCCCTTTTGTCCAAGTTATTTCGGAACACCCTGTATATATTACAGATATTTTAATGTAAAATTATTAAATAACCTATAATAAATATTTCGTCAAAATAAAAAAAAGGAATAAAATGAAATAAACTTTTTCTTATTGCATTTTACTAATCCGTTAATTGATTCAATAATAAAGTGATGAAAATTTAATTTAGTATCAAATGTTTTGGCATCAATCTGCCACATGATTCGAAAATTCCCACAGCACCTCGTGAACCCACCAATAATTCCATAAGGGGATGCTTCTGTTAGAATAATGTTCCATCATTTTACATCCATAAATAATAACCGTTTGGACGTTATCTTCGGGAAGATGAAAATGTCTTCATTGATTTTATTTAATTTTTCGGGATCGTGACTCGGGGGCTTCCCTCTGGTTTCCGTAATGATGGATTGCGTTTCCATCCCCGCCCTTCTTAACAACCGTGGGGTGCTGAGGAACGGACCCTAAACGGCCGACCCCGTCTTGTCCCCCGCGCGTCTCGTCTATCCCAGAGTCACGATTCAACCCAGAGGAACTGTCGAAACTTTTTATCACGCTCCTTTCGAAAATGCTGATAAAAATGAGTCTTTTTACATCGTAAACCTGCAAGGTCAAATAGCGGATGTATTTTCGAGGGAAAGCCACTCACTTTCCGCAGCTTTGATATTCAGGTTAGAAGTTGCACTCGAAGAACCTTCCGGATTGGAATAATTCTTTTTTCTTTTATGGGAAGTTTTTTCTAGTAGTTCAGTTCCCCTTTTTGTTTTGAACGTAATACTCAAAATCAAGCGACTGTGGTCTTGTCAAAACTTTCTCCCGTCTTCTCCCCTTGAGATGAATTTGTGTTTCAGACCCTTTTTTAAAAAATAAAATTGCAGTTGAAGGGTTTGATGCAGAAAGGAGGAAGATCCAATTTGAAGTTTGCTGAAAAATAGTGGTAGCATCAGGAGCTACCTCTATACTGTAACAAACTAATGAGACTAACAGCTCTATCACTTGAGTTAACGCGTGAACTAACGATTGGAGCTGCATCCTTCTGGCACCAAAACGAACAAGTATTTATATTACAACATGATTGTCCATGTTGTAATATAAAATTCCAAATTGCCCAAATTGGAGCTTCATCTTCCTAGCACCAAACGAACAAGTTTTTATTTTACCACACGAGAGCACTTATGACTTCAAATTGTCCAAATCGGAGCTACATCTTTCTGGTCCTAAACGAACAACATTTTATGTTACAACATGATTGTACATGTGATTCCAAATTATCCAAATTGTAGCTTCATCTTTCTGGCACCAAACGAACAAGTTTTTATTCTACCACATGATAGTACATGTAATTCCAAATTGCCCAAATTGGAGCTACATCTTTCTGGCACCAAACGAACAAGTATTTATTTTACCACATGATAGTACATGTAACTCCAAATTGCCTAAATTGGAGCTACATCTTTTTTTCACCAAATGGACAAGTATTTATTTTAGCACATGATTGTACATGTAACTCCAAATTGGGGCTACACATTTTTGCAGCAAACCTATCAACTGTGGTGACAAAATAGCAAACCAAATTTGATATGTTTAAGTCATTGTGTTTGAGATATACCATGTTGAGTCAACCTCTTTTGGATTTGGTGGAACGTTGGATACCGTAGATGTTAAATGTGTGTACCGAATTTTATTCTTTCTTGAATCGGCGTCCTGGCATAGAAGTAGCGTGTCTTCCCCGTGATCTGGGCATCCCGGTTAGTGCAGGTTCTTCTTCCGTGTTCATTCTTGAGTAGCGTGAATGTGCCCCCCTATAAAAAAGGGTTGTGCAAGCGAAAGTGAAGCATGAAGCAACTAAGTCGTACTCTTCATCCTAGTTGGTGCTACTTAAAAAAACAAGGACACTAATTTAGGCTTAAATCACTGACAGATAACTGTCAGAAGGCCTGTTAAGTGCCATAAGTCACAACAAGAACATTTATTCTTGACCCTGTGTGAAAATTCATATAGAACCTCATTTTAAGCCAGAGTACTCAAGAAATCATTTCTGTTAAACATCAAAGCAGAATGCGTATCGAAATTAAAAATTTTTTTAATAGTCTAAATTGTTGATGAATGAATTAAAATTTATTCTGGTACAATTAAAAAACGTTTTTTGAGTAGAATCGTGTATTTTTAATTTATTCATTTAAATGCATATTATTTTTAAATTAGATGTAGTTTGAGTCATCGAACTTCAATATCACGCTGTATTGTTCCAGAAAAATCGATATTTCTCGATATATCACGATTTTATTGTTTATTGCAAAAATAAAAAAATGAATAATCTCTTTTAAAATGCTGCTTTATCAGAACTTCTTGAAATAAAAAGAATTTTCTGATACCGTGCTATTCTTCATTTATATAATAAGAATATTCGTAATTCTTCTTCCAATCATGAAATATAATAATATCAAAATAATTTTGAAAGAGTGTTGTCATAGCATTTCTTTTTAGCTATGTGAGCATTTTTTAATACATAAAAAATTATTATTTTTAAAAAACTGATTAATTTTAAAAACATTACCTTCTCTACTGCGAATTTAGAAAATTTAAGTGCATATTATCAATCACTCACAAGCAAAAACTTTCACACGCTAAACTGCATAAATCTAAAGCCATAAAAATTCGATTTATGAATGCCATAAATATTTACTTAAAATTCGTTAGAAATAGATTTAGTTTGAATAATCAACTAGAATTTTAACTCAATTTGTGGATAAAATGATTGCAATTAAAAAAGTTTGAACATAATTTAAAATTTCAGAATTTAAAAAGGAATAAAAAATAGTAATCCCATAATGTGCTTGAATATAAAATGTAATGAAGTATGAAGGCAATTATGAAAGAATATCTTAATGATTTAGAACACCTCTTTTTGAAAAAACTTTAGTTCTGAGGTAGTTAGAACACATTGATAGATAAAAGATGCTTACATATGCATCATTGTTAATATAATGTCATTGAAAATATAACTAATATTCAAATAAACGCATGTTTCTGACTATCAGACGCATTTTCATTTATTATATCAACATTCCGAAATATCATGAATTATAAAAATGAAAATTAGAATATTAAAATGTATTAAGTAAAAAATAATTAATGATTGAAAAAATGCCTCAAAAAATAAAGATATTATGAAAATGAAATGAAATTTTTCGTCCAAAATAGCTTAAATAATTGAAATATATGATACTTTTTAGATAATTCAAAAGGCTGAATATGTGAAAAAAAAAACCAGAAAAGCTTTTTTTTTATTGTGAAGGAATCAAATGACAGGCAAAACTAATTATCACTGAAATTAATGTTTATCGTAAATGCAAATGAAAATAAATATAAAATTATAAATAAAGCAAACAAAAATAAAGTTGTAGAATTCTAAAAACGGTTGTAAAATATACTAATGATAAAACCTGAATAATTACCCGTTAAGCATCGAAAACGAAAATTAATTGCACGTATCGACTGAATAGAATACGATTCAGCGTGGGTCATGATTAATCGTTACGACATCAATATTTCTGAAATATCGATTTTTTTTTCGAAATTTCGCTAAATTTAATTCGCTAAAACATAATAAGTTCATTCAGAAAAAAGATTTTTTTAATGAGTAATTCAATATCATAAATAAATAAATTTTTAAATTTTCTTAAATTAGTTCTTTTTTTCCTCTTAAAATTTCATTTTATTTGAATTTTTTAGTCAGTTTCTACGAACGAAGTATTCTAATATAAAATTAATTCAATTAAAATAATTCAACATTATGGGTTTTTGTAATAAGCCATGGATATCAAGTTCTAAATTTTAAAAAGGATAATTAGGACAAAAATTGTTCGTATCGAAGAACTATTCAAAATAATTGCAGAATTGCTTTTAAATTGTCGATTAAAATCTATTTGAAAAGATAAAATTCATATCAAAAATGCTATTAAATCGTATTGAAAGGAATTACTCTCTAAATAAAATTTTAAAAGCGTTTTTCTGATATTATTACGGAAATTAAGTATGGAGTGGTTTTTGGCATTTTGTTTATGAAAATTACTTAGACCCACAGGGAAAATTTGCTATCCATTTAATTTGTTATGGGAACAAATTATTAAGACGATTTCTGTCATTTGAAAAATAGATGACTAAGACTGTCATCATATAAAGTATTTCTTTCCCAAATAGTCTGCGAAAATATAGTTTAAAAAAATTATATTGATGAATTTTAAAGATTAAGGTATACGACTACGTTAAAAGGAAATTTTTTTTAAAAATTGATTTTTTTAAAAACTATTTAAAATTACGGTTTTTAAATTTATTATCAATTATAATAAAAAATATTATACATACAAAAAAATATAATATATTTTGAGAAATAGGAAAATTCATAGTAAATTTTAACGAAATTTAATCAAAACGGTTAACACTCTACACAAAATGGCAATGCAGCAATCCTATTTTTCTTTGTACACAAGTTATAGAATATAATGTTGAATGAAATGTACTAAAATCTAAAAATAATGTTGAGACGCAAAGAAGTTATGGGTGCAAATATACGTATATATCCATTTTTTCCATAAATTTACAGCTTAATTTTTCTAAAAACGCCTATAAATATTATTTAAAACATATTTTGAATTTTTTTTAAAATACCTCGATTAGTTTTTGAGATATCGTGATAACGGTGGAGAATTTTTATGAAAATTTAAGTTTTGAGAAAACTGGCTTCAAAGACAAATTTTATTCTGAAAAATATGTGACACAGAATGATAGGCGAGACCTACTTTTTCTGAGAAAAGATAAACTGTTTTGGAAAGAGGAAAGTCTGAACTACAAGTAATAGCAATTAAAAAAAATTTACCATTGTGATCGGTAATCAGTGTTTCCAACGTAGTCGGATAATTTAATCAGAAATTTATTTGCAGATGTTTTGAAACAGTAAAATTCTTCATCTTGGTAAAATTTCCAATTCGAAATTAAACACACATAAAAAAAGTCGCATTATATTTAACAAAATACACACTTAAAAGAAACAACTGACAGTAGATTTAAGAGTTCAAATTCTGGAATAAAGCCGAAAAAAAATGACATTTTTTTTTCCTAATAAATTCGAACGTAAAAAAGGATATACATTCAAGTATTTCAAAAGATTGTCTATATAATCTTTTTTTATATCTTCACGTTTCGAAGGAATCTTTGGCTTCGATTTAATATTTCTCAATCATCGAATGTAATAGGAGAAACCACCGCCCCATTTCATTAAAAAGTATGATTAAGTAAAGTGGCTAAGCATGTTTGCAAGTTTTTGCGCTCAAAATTAAATTCAAGTTATCTGTTCATCGGATAAAGACTGGTAGCTCTAGTCACTTCACTTTATTTGGAAGATACAAATTGCTTCGTTAGAGGATGAAGTGAAGTGAAGTGAGAATTGAGTTTTTCAGGTCATCTCAGATTCGGAAAAATTTCATTACTTTGCAGCAATAGAGTTAGAGAACAGTATCTGTTTTTTACTTAGTAGGGATTAATTTGAACTTTAAGTGCATTATCTTAACATTAGAAGTGAACTAGATATATTGCTATGAAGAAGTCTCATCTCTTTCAAATGTCTATTTCAAAAGTCTTTTTTTCTTAAAAAAAAAAAAAAAACTTTAATTATTTGAAAAGATATTTATTAAAGACTTGAATCTTAATTAGATATATAATTACATTCAGATGCAGATTTACTGAAAAAATTCAATACCAACATTATCTATTTTAATAAAAATGAATGTTTGTCTATATGCCTTCCTAAACCGTTCGTCTGATTACAATGAAACTAAGTTAGCTTATTGCTTACGTTTACAGGATGGTTATAGGGATAGTACAATTACCTAAAATAAAATAAAAAAGTGTATCTCGACAGCATTTATTTATCAAGGATCAATCTCCAAATAATACACCGAGGAGACAACAGATTCTGCAGAAATGCTAAATCCAAGTTAAAGACTAATTTTGTACGTATAGTACGCAAATGTTATGCAAGGCATTCTCAGAGGTAACAACATTACCACATATTATGAGAGAAAAGTTTGGGGAGACCAATCCTGGGCTTTTTAAATTTTAATTAAATGTTTGCGTTTTTCTCAGTAACTTCCAAAAATATTGCAGTACAAATAATTTTGCCCCATTTTAATTTTCAAAAAAAAAAAAAAAAAATCTCTCCAACTATATTAACGATTTTATGGTTCAAATATATTTTCTATGTTTAATTAATTTTAAAATAAAATATTTTAATCACATTTTCTAAAATTAAACTTGAGAATTCTGAATGAATATGAAACGAATCACGAGATACCAGAAATAGTTTCTTTCATTACCGTTCTGCAAGAACACCAAGTTTCACAATTCTCAAAGAATACACAAATCTAATACATAAAAATGAATATTTGTTTGTTCTTATTTTATATGCTGTCGTACCGTTCATCCTATTTCGATAAAACAATGCCGAATGATTGACTGACTGCACTTGATATTTTGTCGGTGCCAACAACGCTCCAGGTACCTGCTAGTGTAGTATATTTTCAATTTCTCTTAACCAGATTATTTGAAAATTCTTAGATTTAACTGTGCTTTAGAAACATTGTTTTTTTCAGTCCAACTGTCTGCAGAGAGCTTTTCTCCTTGGAGAGATCACGGTGGCCTGCTGGCTCGGAACTGGAGGGTTTCAGGTTTGAAACTCGATTCCATCGAAGAGCTGTCATGTAAGCGGGTCAGGCGCACATTAAATCTTTCGGCCCAAATAGCTTCCCGTTGTTGTGGTGCTGAAGTTTGCAGAATTAGGTACCAACTCAGATTCTCGTCATCTGACCGTGATTCAAAATTACTAGGTCCATCCCAAAATAGTCCGGGAAATGGGACGGGATTGCTAAAACTAATTTTCTCCAAGTGGTTTATGCGTATGAAAGCAAATCTCTCAAGTCTTCCTGAAAGAGAACAGTTCTTGTTAGATTCTTGTTGGTGCTCCATAGTTCTTGTTAAATTCTGGTTGGTGTTCCAAAGTTTTTGTTAGATTCTGGTTGGTGCTCCAAAGTTCTTGTTAGATTCTGGTTGGTGTTCCAAAGTTCTTGTTAGATCTTGTTGGTGCTCCGAAGCTCTTGCTAGATTCTTTTTGGTGTTCCAAGATGGTTTTTTTCCGACAGAAACTGTTTCACTTTAACTTTATTATGTCTGATTCATAGACACTGGCCAGATGAAGTACCGATAGCGCTCGGCTTGATGTACTTGGTACAGATATACGTAGATCAAGCTGGAGTAGAAGCATCACCAGTTTCATTAAAAAGTAATCCGCCTAAATTATTAAGAGGTTTGACAGCATTTTCGAATTTGATTAAAAAGATAAAAATGCAAAGAAGATTTTTTTAAAAAAAAGTTCAAATCTTTATATATGTTTTTTAGAGAGCTTTTTAGGTATACAATACAAATCTAAGCCTAAACTGTGATGTTGCATCACATTTCGATGCCTTTTGCATTTTTAATTTCATAAATGAGAGTCACTAGATTTTCTGAATTATTGTTATGATTAATTAATGTCATCATCACTAAAGCTCTCATAGCTTTTATATTTTGATTAAATTAAGTAATTTTTCGACATATGTTGATACGAAATGGGTCTGTAAGACTTGCTTGATAAAAAAAAAAAAAGGTACCCAAGTCTAATTGTCGTATGCTATCAATCTGAAAAAGAAATTTTAACTGCTTTAAATTATACTGTCACTAGCGTTTACCAGTGACTTCATAGGCGTGGAAATTTTGATGTGTATACATAAGACGATTTTAATTCATTCCATTATTCCAATAGTGTTTATGGCATTCGGCCGGTCGCTCCGCTTCTTTATTTCATTCTAAATTCTGCTTGAGGGTTCGACTCTCTACTTCTAACGATTCTCATGACCCGAGCTTGATGACTCCTTTTCTGAAGATTAGATTTGCGTTTTTTGTGCATTTCGAAAAACTATCCAGTAATGACAAATCAAAAAGGTTAAAACTGTCCTAAAAATAATGTACTTAAAACTATAAGCATATACGAAAAGTATGTAGCATAAAAATACAACTTTAAAGTACAAAACTAACTTAAAAACAATTTATTTACAGTGTGCACCTGAACAAAACAGCAAATCAAGTCCGTATTTCTTTAAAATCAAGTCCAATCCAT
Organism: Argiope trifasciata; assembly: GCA_026543055.1. NCBI lineage: Eukaryota > Metazoa > Arthropoda > Arachnida > Araneae > Araneidae > Argiope > Argiope trifasciata. The sequence continues at coordinate 80,062 of JAPMOQ010066303.1, forward strand.
TTTATTTATGGATCGAGATTTTAGAGATAGCCAAAACAGTATTATACATATATTTTTTAAACTTTTCATTCGAATGAAAACACAGTTGTCAAACAATCAAGCGCGGAATTTCAACGCCAGTTGGTATAACGCAAATGTTTGACTTTCCTAGGCCAGTTGGGGTAACTCAATGCAAATTAGAATTTTTTTATTTCCTTTATTCTGTTTTCTTATATTTCAAAAGTACTTCAGAATGAATCTGAAAGATCGATTCATGAACAATATTTCATTTTAAATACATCAAACACAAAGAAAATCGTTTGAAATAATCAGTCGAAATTCTGCTAAGCTTAACCTGATAACTGTTGGGAAAAAAAACTGGAGTTCTACTCCTCTTTGGCCACCTCTTTTTACCGCGAGAGTTAGTTTCTAATGAATAAAAAATGAACCTCTCAATGAACCGGAATAAAAAGAAGCCTCTGCTCTATTTCTGACTACAATCTATCTTTGTGCTAAGTTTCATCCAATTCCGTTCAGCCGTTCTGGCGTGATTGAGTACAAACATCCATCCATCCAATATGTTTGGATGGATGGGTGTTTGTATCATATTTATACTATTAGTATAGATTTACATTTCATCATTTTTACTATTGTAAATTGAGGTGCTTTGTAAATAAGCCTCTAGCTGGAACGAACTGAAAAATATGAATTTTAAATTGAGTTTTTCTAAAATTTTCAGGTTTATTAGATGAATTAAAGAAGGACTGCTTACTAATAACCAACAGTTGCCTTTAAAAATAATCTGAGTCTTCTTTTAGTTCTAGATTCTAAACTTCTTATCGTAGAAAGAGAAACGATGTCAGCTGTTGTAGTTCCCCATTTCTCAAAGAAATAACCATTCCACAAACGAATTAAGGCTTTAAAAAAAAACCATTCCCCCCCCCCCCCCCCCCGCCCTTTTTCATCTTACCATCTGATAACCCACTGCACACAAAGGGGAATTTGTTACATGAAACTTGAAGTTCGAGTTGTGTCTACTTGCACTCAGCTGATCTTCTTTGCTTCCTGCAAAAACATTTTAGAGCCCGTCTCACCACCAAAAAAGTACAAGGAGCGTGAATCACGAGAGCGGCCTTCAAAGAGTTCAGCTGCATTTAAAAAAATGAGGATGAGTTCATAAATTTTAAAATGTCTAAATTGAATCGTCGCTCCTGAAAGCTTTGAGAGATAGCTTTCACAAATAAGCAAGTGAGAGGGCTTTCATGTGTTCATTTAATTCCTACTAGCTGGTACCGGCGCGTTGCTGCCGCCAAAAAAAAAAAAATAATATTAAGTGCAATCAATCAATCATTTAGCAGTGTTTTATCGAAATAGGATGAGCGGTACGACAGTACATAAAATAAGAACAAACAAATAATCATTTTTATGTATTGGATTTGTGTATTCTTCTGGAATTGTAAAGCTTGGTGTTCTTGCAGAAATGAAAGAAACTATTTCTGGTATCTCGTGATTCGTTTCATATTCTCTCAGAATTCTCAAAATTATTTTAGAAAAAGTGATTAAAATATTTTCTTTCAAAATTGATTAAACATAGAAAACATACTTTTTACCATAAAATCTTTAATATAGTTGAAACGATCATTTTTGAGAATTAAGATGGTGCAAAATTATTTCCTATAATATATATTTATTACTGCAACGCTAAAATGTAATTAAAATATAAAACTCCCAGTGTTGGTCTTCCCGACGCTTTCTCGCATAGTCTGTAATGAAGTTCTTTTCCTCTGAGAATGATTTTGCATGACATTTGCGTACTATAGCTACAAAATATTAACCTTCAACTTGGATTTAGCATTCCTACAGAACCTACTGTCTCCTCGGTGTGTTATTTTGAGATTTATAATTGGTAAATAAATATGGTTGAGATTCAATTAAAAAAAATTTTTTATATAATTGTTTTATTCCTATAACCATCCTATAGATGTAAACAATAAACTGAACCAAATTTCACCGCAATCGGATGAATGGTTAGGAAGGCATAATAAACTTACAGGAAAATATTTATTTTTATTTATATAGATTAATTAATAATGGCAGTTTATGTCCCTGCGATACTTATAACGAATACTGATTGGATCTTGATGAAAATGTTTTTTAACACTTTTTAAATGAGAAAGGTCGCGACATTATCATTCAGCTTAAGATATCAGTAGTTAGATGATATGCGTTGCTATTTTTTTATGTGATACTAAACTTGCCTTTTGGTACGGATATGATTTTAAAAGCTGATATTGCATTTCCGGAAAGTCAGAATCTAAACTGTCAGAATCTAAATCTGTTGAACTGTGGTAGGATATTACACAGAAGGTTGATTAATAAATATTGTTGCTCCAGTTGCCAAATTAATAAATCTGTAAAAAATAAACTTTGCATGTATATAATATTGCTCGATATCACTCTAATTATTTCGTATAAAATAATTTTTTTTTCATTAAGTTGTTCATATTATTTCTCGAATATTTTAATAACTTTTAATATTTAAGGAATAATATGTAATCGAATATTAAATGATTATATAATATATAATTATTAAATCTAATATTATATGTTATGTATTTCATTAAATATTTATAAAGATGCTAAAGTGTTTTAATGAAAAGTATCTATTATCCTGATTGTCTCGAATTAATAGAAACTTAACTTCTTGATGACCTTGATACATGTGCGTAACTTTTCATTAAAATTATATATATATAATATAAAGTTACAATTTTAATTTAAAGCTTCGCACATGTATCAAGGTGCTTCAAAAGGTTAAGTTTCTATTAATTCGAGATAATCCGGATAACTTGGGCCGTGATTATCACTGTATAATTTCGGATATTATTTGGTATAAATGCAGATAATCATGAGTTGCATGAAGTTTTTACATTATGGCTTTTCTAAAATTATTATAATTTGTTCATTAGTTAATATGGCTTTTTTTAAGTAATTCACTTTTCAAATTATTAACAGTTTTTTTAATTTATCTGTATTTTTTATCATATATATATATATATATATATAAAGGAATGTTTGTCTGTATGTCTCTTACCGTTCATCCGATTACGATGAAACTTCGAATACTTATTACTTGCATTTTTGTTTCTGCTAAAGATGGAACTAAAAAATATTACCAACCCTAAAGTCTTAAATAATAAAGTTAAAAAAAAAAGAATTAATATTATTTAAGCTAGTCCTTTATATATGCTTCAATTTCAATGGATGTATTCATTTCCTATATGAAAATAAATATTATACTTTCTATCATTCCTAATCAAAGAAGACAGCTATTTTAAATTTCAAACAATGTTTCCATAAATTATTTCTTCTTCGGCAGCAACGCACTGAGTACCAGCATATATATATATATATATATATATATATATTGTTAATCCTATATTAATTAAGCATAGCAGTTTACTGAAAGAGTTTATCAAAAATTACCATTGTGGTTTACTATTTGATGTAATTCGATGCATAATTTTTAACAAAAGTGGTATCCAAATAGCATTTTGTGAACATACCAAAACAGAAGCTCTTATTACCATTCCGTATAACAACAAAAAGTTCTCTTTCTCACTCTGTCCGTCCGTCCCAACTTATTCCTTCAATAAAATTTCTCCTTCCATTTACAGATATCTGCAGCGAATCAAGTTCTCATTCAGGAGGTCGGGGGCAGAAATTCCAAAACATCTCTGACAGGGAGAGGAAGTTTTCCACTTCAAATAATAATCTAATTTCCATTTTGAAGAGCAATCTTTTCAGGCCTTCGAAATGCCACAAAACGAACTCCCCGAGAAAGCAGATGAAAAAAAAAATGGCTGAAGAAAATAAGACTCCGTCGTTTAGATCTCGAATGGCGATAGGACACGAACGTGCGACCTCCTCACCTTTCGAACAAAACCTTCGATTTCTGCGCTTTCATACAATGGAAGAAAACGCATTTTTTGGCTTTTCACTGGTCGGTTAAGCAAAAAGGATCTATGATAGAAGAGATAGGTTTAGTGTTCCAATCCCTAAATAAAGGAATTATTAGTTATGAACAAAGATGCTATTGATCCGAATTTATGGTACAACAGCCAAGTTAAAATGCGTACATCAGAGATAGAAATCTTCATAAATATTCTCCTAGCGCAGCTCTTAAAAAGTATTTCATAGCAACAGGATTTGGAGACATTTATAGCAATAAACGAATTAAGTTTATTTTCCAAATGCCAACGAATTAGTTATGGACAATGAACGGAGACATTGTAAGTCAAATATAAATTTCTGCTGCTTCGTCAAATAAAATTTCAGCTGCGTTGTCAAATATAAATTTCAGCTGCGTTGTCAAATATAAATTTCAGCTGTGTTGTTAAATACTGTCAGAAAACTGAAATAAACAAGTTCTACAGGCAAATGAATCTATGAAGAAAATGCAATGACTTGAATGGATTAAAATAGATTAGTGGTTTTGGGACAGCAAATATAATTTTGTGTCAGGTTCTTGCTTAAATTTGTTTGGGAAGAGACAAATTTAAAGTACAAATTTTTTTACATAATTTGAAGCTCTTATTTAATTATATTTTCAATTTTTCCTCTATTTTTCAGTTTTATTGATTGTTGAATTCATTTCTTAAGCGCTCGTAAAATAAGTGAAAAATAAAAAAAAATCTTTCAGGGAAAAAACGTTTAAGTAAATTTCTCTTCTGATTTAAGTAAAAAATAAAAATAATAAAATAAAAAGCAAATAATTAATCTAAACTATAAAAGATTTAAAAAAAAATAATTTGAACAGTTTTTTTTACTTGAATGTCTTGAATCTTCATTGTACCAACAGTATTTGAACACAAATGTGCGAGAATTACAAAGCAGCAATCAACAAGGCCCAGTTTCTCAGAAGCAGTATCGATTTCTAAAACATTCTGAATCGTCATCAAAACTTATAAGAACGAATTACAAGTGAGCAAATGAAGAACACTACGAAAAACCAGCGAGAGTGATTTCCCAAAACCTTTTGGCGTATTCTCTAGTAAAGGTAAGGGGCCGCGGCGGGCGGTGGTAAGGTCTCGGCTTTGGAACTGGGGGGTTTCTGGTTCAAGACTCGATTCCATTGAAGAAACGTCGTGTTAGGGGGTCGTGTTGGTGTAGAAAGGGTGATGCCATCTTAGGTGTCATCTGACCGTGGTTGAAAATGACGGGGTCCGTCCCAAAATAGCTCTACTTTTGCTTTACAACGGGACGTTAATGTAACTAAACTAAACAAATCTAGTAAAGGTGAATTTGTGTATCAAATCCGTTTTTTCACAGCCGATTGAAATTTCACACATAATTATTTTCATAAAATCGCATACTATATTTGATATGTTTAAATTATTGCACTTTTGAGCTATCGGATTTACGTGCTTCTGAAAACACAGATCGACAGGCTTAAATTTTGGATTTAGCTTAAAATTTATTTGGTAGCTATATAGATATTAAATCTGAATATCAAATTTTAAACATCTAGCACTTTTCGTGTTGTAGTTATCATGTCAACTTATAATAAATGTTAACTTATATTCCACTGAATAGATTTTGCTCAAATTTTCAGTATATAATAAATTTTATTCGTCTGTTTCGAAGATTTTATTGGGCTTTGCTTTCGTAAACATACACACAGTAAGATGTCTGAAAAGATCTTACTGAAAAGATAGATAAAAAACCTTACTGAAAAGATAGATAGATAGTTTCCAAAAATGCGTTTTTAAAACTTAATTAAGTTTAAAATGGGAAAAATTGTCAAAATTCCGAGTTGGAATTTTTCGACGATTACAATATGTTATTTCTATATTTTAAAAGTAAAAATGTAATGGTACTTTTACTTCAGATTTTTTAAATAAAATGTCACGAATATTATTGTTGCATTAACCTTTTCACCGTTTTTTCTTGTCAGCGAAAATTTGTTTTTCCTCTGTTTTAGAACAAACAAAAATAAAAACTGAAACAAGTAAACACTTACAAAGCGTTTTAAGCCTTTAAAAGTTTTAAAATGTAGAAAAACGCTTGAAGCTCGTTTTGACAGTCCTGCAGAATTTTCTTTTACGCTCAAGCCACGTTGCGTGAAATTAAGAGAGTAAAATAGGGAAAAGGCAATAATAATAATCATCATAATTTTACAAAAAAAAAAAAAAAAAAAAAAAAAAACCTAAATAAATATATTTGCTTTACTAAGCTAAAGCGTATCAACAGTAAAATATGCGTAAGATAAATCGAAATTCCTGCTTTGAATTCCAAAAGAAAAGTAGACGCAGGAAACGATATGATTCATAAATTTTTCATGACTTTCAGTATTCTCAAACTCAATATAAACACAACAAGTTTTGTTTCACGCTAATGTAATGAAGTAAAACAATGCATTGTATTCTAACATTATGTACAAAGTAAAAGTTTCCTTCAAGTGGTTGAAAAATATATATGGCCCTTAAGTAAAAGGTTTCTATGATTTATTAAAAATGTCTAGCTCGAAATAGTGTATACCAAAGTTGATAAAAAATTAAATGTTAAGTAGTCATTAAAAGATTATTACTGCAATTCTAATATTTATCATATATATTAAGATAATTAGTCTTAATGAAATTTTCATTCAAAAAATAAAAACAATTCGTTCTATTATTTTTGACGGTTGTGGTCAAAATGCCCAAACAGTCTCCTTTTGAATTTTCAACTAACATTTGAGTTTCCTGTGTCAATAGAATCTGTAATTTTTTGGTTACATAATTTAGCATATACCATAATCGATTTATGGGGAAATTCATAACGTAAAAGAAATTTACTCCTGCTTTTTCTTCAGTTTGGGCACGACCTAAAGAATCAAACTAAAATTCACACACTGGAAATCCCTTCCTATTTCCACAGAATGAAAGTTCTGTAGAAAATAATTCTTCTATTTCGAAATATTAAAAGCACTGAAAAAAAAAAAAAAAACACCTTCTCTGATATGACGATGTCGCAGATCTCTCATGTTGGGAAAGGATTAGCGATTCCAATCCGACCCCAAATTATGAAAGACTCCTTTGGGACTCATCGAGGGATTGAAGGTTAAGTCAGAGCCGAGTAACACGACGTGCCCGCGCGATATCCCAGGCGATATCCCAGCCCACCCCCGCCGCATCGAATTAGCTCGAAGACAAGTGACAGTCGGTAATCGACCCGGACAATCCGTATCATCCTGTTGTAGTCACATTCGCCGCCTTTCACCTAACTTGTCAAGTTCGAATTGCTTCTCCAGAATAGGTGTCATCACTTAAAAAAAGACCCAAAAGGCCTATAAAATTGAAAGGAATTTGCCGAGAACTCCAACTGCTAATTACAATCCACCATTTTTGTTTTTTTTCGTATAGAATAAGTTTTACAGATGAGTTTATTGTTGTTTGTAAATAGGAAAAAATAGAATTCTGAAAATAGATGTTTAAATTTAGCCTTTTTTAGTGCATTATATTTCTTTATAATATATGTCACTATATTTGTTTTCATCATATCTTATATATATATATATATATATATAAGATATGATATATATATATATATATATATATACATACAGGGTGATCAGCGAATAAGCCCTGATTTCAAAATTAAATATCTCTACAACAAAGATCGAAAGAATTACGCGGTAAACTGTACATTTATCAGCAAAACTGTAAAAATGCTGTGCAAAAGTTTAGAAAATTTAGTTACAAAAATAATTAATAGATGGCGCTCTAATCACAATGTCCATAGACGCTTTCAGTGTGACGTCAAAATGAAAAATGACTCCGGATCTGACTCCTTATGACTTCTTTCTGTGGGGAGCATTGAAAGACACTGTCTATAGAAACAATACCGCCACACTAGCGAGCTTGAATCGTTGATGGGTGTTGCATGTGATTCCATTTCCGTTGAGACATTGCAAGACGTGATGTCGAATTTCATTGTTCGATTACGCCACCTCATTATTAAGAACCGTGAACATTTTGAAAAAATTGTATTTTGATTGCAAAGACAGCATCGCTTAATTTTTTTAAGACTTCTTTCAGAGAAAGAATTTTCATCGCAGAGTAAACGATTTTTGTAACTAAATTTTCAAACTTTTGTACACTATTTTTACAGTTTTGCTAATAAACGTACAGATTACTGCATAATTCTATCGATCTTTTGTAGAGATATTTAATTTTGAAATCGTTAATGATTAATTTTGATTAATTTCGATCATCACCCTGCACACACACACACACACACACACACACACACACACACACACACACACACACACACACACACACACACACACACACACACACACACACACACACACACACAAACATATATATAATATATAATATTATTATACGAGTATTTGTATTTGTATTAAACTATAAATATAATTTGTATGAAAATTAATGCAAATTATATTTGTTTTGTACATTATATTTGTATTTGTGTTTGAAATTGCAGTACATTATATTTGTGTAAATATTTGTATTTGTGATACATTATATTTATATTTGTAATACTGAAAAATTGAATAAATTCATTTTTTTAGTCGTAAAAAATACTGCCTGTGTTCTTAAAGACAGTTTTCAATTGAAATTCTTAAGGTTTGTGTAACTATTATCAATCCGTGTTGTCGTTTTCTAAGGATGATAAAAAATTCAAATGTGTTCAAAAGTCTTGAGGATGAGCTCAGCGAGCCTGAAGGCTGTACAGAACATCTTCCCTCGAAAGATGGCAGCAGCAATGGCAGGGCAGCTAAAGATGTGTTCTGGGCTTCATTGTGATGAGGGACAATGCTTGCAAATGGAGCAGGTGCTATTTAAAGTGTCCTGTGCGGAGTCTTGCAATGATTGAAGAAAGGTGTCTGGGGCAATGGATATTCGGAATGGAAGGCTTTTCAAAAGTTTGCTTAAAAAGTCTGCGCTTTGCCACTGCGTCGACACTGTAGGAGGTGATGTTGGCTCAGAATAGAGCCCGGCACCTTTGGGTCTGAAGCCTAGTAACATAACCACAGGACAAAAGCAATTACTCATTCCCGTAATTGTTAACTGGCTTATTAAGATATCATCACAGACTCACCCTCCAGTGAGCCAGCGAACGGTAGCTGTTGTGTCTAATGCGCCGTACCCATCTTTGTGTGGCGAGCGGAGAACTGTTTTGTCACGCCAAGCGTTATGGCGAGCGTGCGTGAATTGTTGCGTCAAGTGAGTCTGATGACTTTGGTTGAGGGTAGATGGCGCCACGACAGTTGCATGAAGGTTGAAGGTTTATTGTTCGAGGTCACCATTGTGGGAGGGGATGTTGGCTCAGAATAGAACCCAGCACCTTTGGGTCTGAAGCCTAGTATCATAACCACAAGACAAAAGCTATTGATCCTTCCCGTAGATGTTAACTGGTTTATTAAGGTATCACAAAAACATCTTCCGAGGTGGCAGAATGGGGTTGATCCAATTCACGGGAGGCTTTGGCTCTTTCATTCCCTTCGATTCCCACATGAGCAGGAATCCACTGGAGGATGCGGGATTTTTTAATGCGGCAAATGAGGCTGATGATGATATGGATTTTGGGATAGATTTGAGTTGCCATTGCCAATAGCTTCCAGTATTGATCCGTGTTGACTTTGGTACCTAATTACATGCACTTACAGGATAGTTATAGGCATGGTAAAATTATGTAACAAAAATTATTTTCGGATCTATTTACCGCATCTATTAACCAAGGATTATTATGAAATTAAATTCGCCGAGGAGACAACAGTTTTTCACATAATTAGTTGTATGCTGGATGCTACGAGTCGCACAGTCAAGAAATTAATTTGTTCCTTCTGAAGATGTAAAAAAACATTGCCTGTCTTAGAGCTCTTGAATAATAAAATGAAAAAGAACAGAATAAAAATTAGTTCCACTTCTCTTTTAAATATCATTCAACTTCAATGAATGTATTCATTTACGATATCATTGCTAATTAAACAAGACAGTTATTTTAAATTTCAAACGATTTTTCCAAAATTATTTCTTCTGCGGCAGCAACGCGTCGGGTACCAACTAGTTATAAATAAGAAAAGAAAAATATCATTTTCAAAAAAATTAATCATAACAAAGAGAGACATATTTTTGGGTGTTGCAGAGATTATGCATTGGCATAAAGAATCACATACTCAAAGCTACCAATGCAGAAGCCGTAATCGAAAAAAAAAAAAAAAAAAAAAAAAAAAAACTTTTCCCCATAAATTCTGTTTGATACCCCATTCTAATGACAGATTGAAACACAGGCGCTCGACTGGAGGCCTGCGGTTCGGAATCTCACCAGGGTTTCGAATTTCTCTCACTCCTCGAGTGCATTACAGCCTGATGATTAGATAACCGGTAACAGGGTGCGTCTGATGCGTATCTCGGCGCCACGAAATGGAACAGAATTTATTTCATTCAGAAAGGAAAGATCCATGTTTTGAAGTGCGGCCGTTTCCAGCCTCATTTCGCGGGGCTTTTGGGTAGGGAACGGTTAGATTAGGCCGGTGGTGGTGAGAAAGGGAAAAAGGAGGGGATGAGAGAGGGTGTGTGGGCGAAAAGAACGTCATTATCATCAATCTCTCTTCCCGAGACTTGGAAATCGTTGAAAAGAATCGTGTTACGGAGATGTTAAATCTGAGTGTTATCTGAATCGAAAAGGGGCATGTTTGCTCTAACAGTTGGGCTGGCATAGAATAAGATAAACTTAGTAGTTTCTATATTTCAAGACTGAATACTCCAAGATCAGAATGTCCTATTCTGTTTTTAGTTTTTTTTTTCATCAAAAACCTGATTATTGTATTTGTTAATAATGTTAAATCTGAGTGTTCACTGAATCGCAAAGGGACATGTTTGCTCTAACATTTGGGCTATCGTAGTCAAAACCTATGCTTGGGAGGTAATAAACTTTGTGCTTTCTATATTTATAGACTGAATGTCCAATCTCTAAGCATTCTATTCTGTTTTTAGGTTTTTTTCATTGAAATCCTGCTGATTGTATTTGTTAATGATGTTAAATCTGATTGTTATCTTAATCGAAAAGGCGTATATTTAATCAAACAGTTAAAACCTATGCTTGGGAAAGAATAAGATAAACTTTGTGGTTTCCATACTTCAAGACTGAATGTTCCAATCATAGAACCTACTCTGTTTTTAGGTTTTTCCATCGAAATCCAGCTTATTGTATTTTAAGACTCTCTATAAAACTTATATGTGAAGTAATGGCAATTAATTTCTTTTAATGTTAATTCATTAAATCATTTCTTTCGAAGAGCAGCTGAAAATGTTTCTAAAGCCAAGAAAGGACAGAGGTTTGCGCTTCTTACTCGAAATATCGAGGCACGATAATATATTAGGTTAGATTTGTCTGTCTTATCCTTAAAATATGTTGTTTGTTCTTATCTATATAAATGAAACTGAATGTTTGTCTGCATGTCTCTTATGAGCTGCCTTACCGCTCATCAGATTGCGAAAAAACTTCGACTACTTATTACTTGCACTTGAGGGATGGTTATTGGTACAGTAAAATCAACTAAAATATAAAAAGTATTTTCAGATCTATTTACCGCATCTATTAACCACGGATTAACCGCCAAATAACTCGCCAAGGAGACACAACTGATGCCGTAAAGATGCTAAATTCAAGCTAGACATTGGTATTTCGGAGCTATTATACGTAAATGCAATGTAAGTCTTTCTCTGAGTTAATAGTTTTATTAGAGAGTGTGCGGGAAAGTTTTAAGGGAACAAATCCTGTAGGTTTGAAATTTTAACCAAGCATTCATTAAATAAAATGATAGCATTTTTCTGCAGTAACTTTCCAAACTATTATAGAGCAAATAATTTTGTGCCATCTTAATTTGCAAAAAATTATCTTTCCAGCTATATTAACGATTTTACGGTATAAATATATTTTCTATGTTTAATCAATTTTAAAAGAAACTATTTTAATCACATTTTCTAACATTAAATTTGAAAATTCTAAACGTGAAAAAAACGAATCACGAGATACAATAAATAGTATCTTTCGTTACCATTCTGAAAGAACACCAAGATTTGCAAAATTGGAATCTCAGATGCTTTATGAAAATCATCAGAAATACGTTCGTATTTGGAGATATTCGAATAACAATTTTTGTTTCGCTTAGTTATAGTCAGAAAAATTTTTCCTTTTATAGATCACGATGTTTTTATAGAAATTAATTCATGACAATAATGAGGAACTCAACATTGTTAATTTGATCAGTATGATTGCTGCCATCAAAGTGAATTGAAACTCGCAACTTTTGAATTAGGGGAATGTATAAAAAGTTAGAAAGTTATTTCCATGCATATACATGTGATAAAATCGATTGTATGAGGTAGTTAAATCAGGTTAATCGATTGTCAAAGGTAATTAAATCAGGTTAACCGAAGCAGTATTATTTAGTAGTACTATTCTAATTCTTTTAAAGAAATATTTACCTGTATAAATTAATTTTCTTTATCCTTTTTTGCTTTTGTCATCAATTACGTGTCATTTTCAGACACGTAATTTGATTTTTAAACAATGGTTTTTGTAAAAAATATAACTGGGAAATGTGCTACATTTCATTTATCTTTTTCTAAAATCAAGCATATTGATATTTTTTAATCTAAGAAACATAATCAATTCTATCTTGAAAGCAAAATGATTTTAAATTAAAAATGGAATATTTTTCTTAAAGTTGTAAACTATATTTTTCTCTATTATGCTATAACGATAAAAGAAACACCTCGAATGGTGACAAAAATCTCCTCCACTTGGTTTTCAAAATTTATTGTATCTCATTCAAAGTGGTTTCCTCCAATTGCAAAGCAATTCGACCAACGTTTTAAAATCATCAACTGGGTCTTAAAATCATCTTTGTAGATTTCACTTAAGAGTTCGTTTCATATTTTCTTTTATTTAATTTATGGATACAAAACAATAAACGCAAAGAGATAATTTGAATCGTGAAAAGGTGAATAAAATTACATGGCACTAAACTAGGTGGAAAGGAATTTGAGGAACTACATTTATTTTGTCAAAAACGCAATGATACTTTTGTCAAAAATAATAATGATACTGTGAAAAGAAGCTTTATCGTTTTACAAATCCATTGGTTATTACTCCATAATTATTGTTGTTTTTGGACATTCTACATATAGGAATTTGTCAACAATGCTAATTATTAAATGACCATCATTAAATAGTAATTCTCTTATCTGATCTACATGCTGATTATAAAATGGTTTTTCAAAACATGATACATTTGTCATGGCTTCTAATATTTAAATATTTTATTCCTATTCAAACACTGTTATTTTTTGCTATTTTGAAAAATTAACAAACTTAAAATTCGTATCTAATTTTTTTTAAATTTTCAGACAAAGAAATGAATTCCTACAACAGAATCAAAATTACAAAAAATAGAAAAAGAACCAAGCTATTTTTCTATTTGTTGTAATTTTGATTCTAATGTATTCCTTTTTACTTGGCTTATATTGTTAATTAATTTAGATTCATCTGCACTTTAGTTGTAGTTGCATTTGAGTTCACTAAATACAATGATTGTTTTTTTTTAATTTTTAAATTTTAAACTTGTTAGAATCTGTCATAATTTTTAGTTTCGTTTACTTAGTTATATTAAGTTAAATTTTTTTCATGGATCAGTTCTATTTCATTTACATTTTGTTTTTGTGAACTTTTGTTGTTTAATTCCAATTTCGACCTAATTAGTTTCGATTTTTTTTTGACTCAAGAAATGGGTTTTAATTATTTTAATGATTATATATATATATAACATAATTTAAATATTTTATTTGTCCTTAGTTCTAAAAAACCTTTTTTTTCTGCTTCTTGGGTTGTGGAATAAAAAATAATTCCAAAATAAGAATTAAATTTACGGTTATAATTTGTAGACTGAAACATTTACACCAAAACTGCCTCCCGAGGCAAATGTACAGTCGCCCTGAATGAGTCATATTGAAGATAAAGTAAAATAATAATTTAAATTTTTATTTGTCCTCAGTTCTAAAAAAAAGTATACACTATTTTTTGCTTCTTGGGAAGTGAGAACTATCGCCAAACAGCCTCGATAATTTTCCATAAAAGAAAAAGTTCTTCTGAATCAGAATCCATCCTCGAACAGTAGTCTTATGCAACGGAGGTTTTTCCCACCCCAGTTCTCCTTTTACTTGTTAGATGGCAAAAAGAAAGGAGCGCAAAAAAGTTATCAGGAAACACGAGAGCCTTGTAAAAGGAGTGAGAAATCGGTCTTGTGCCGCTGCATTTCTGCTTCTTATCATTTTGTAAACTGAAGGATGGACTGCGTTAAAAATGATACTCAGTATTAAAAAAGAAAGAGTAAATTATGACAAAGATGGGAGAAATGTATAAATGACATTGGTGCTATCGGGACACTTAGCATTTAAAAAAATTACCGTTAATAAATGTCGAAGTTAGCCATTCATATAAAGTGGCCTCCAGATTTTCAACAACTTGTTTCTACTAGAAGTGCGCAAGAAAATTTTCGTAAATTTATTATTGACACCTGTTTGAATTTCTTATTCTTAACTTATATTTTCTTATTTATTTTATTCTTATATGAATCCTTCATGACTGTTGAATGCTCTTATTTTCCTTTGTTACGTGTTGAACACTTACTTATGTACGCCCCGTGTGTTACTTTGTGGTGCACGGGGATTTGAAAAATGTTTCTATTAAAATAATGTCGAAGAATTTAAACAAATACAAAGTCGAAAACAATGCGAAAAAAAATTATAAATATTATTTTAACGTGATTTTTGTGGATTCGAACTACGATATCCGATTACGCTCAAAGGAAATTTTTTGAAAAATTGGATTTTTTAAAAAACTATTTAAAGCTATTTTTTTCAGATGTATTGTCAATCATTATACAAAATGCTATAAATATAAAAAAATTATTTCAATAATATGAAGAACTTTTACTTTATCTTCAATATGATTCATTCAGGGCGACTGTACATTTTCCTCGAGAGGCCATTTTAATGTAAAAGTTTCAGTCTACAAATTATAATTGAACATTTAATTATTATTTTGAACTTATTTTCTTCATATTCCAGATCCCAAGAAGCAAATAAATAAATTTTTTTAGAACCAAGACAAATAAAAATTTAAATTATTATTTTACTTTATCTTCCATATGACCCATTCCTGGCGACTACATTTTCCTTTACAGGCACTTTTGATGAAAAGGTTCCAGTCTACAAATCATAGCTGAAAATTTAATTCTTCTTTTGAAATTATGTTCTCTTTATTTGATATATTTTCTTCATATTCGGATTCTTTCAAAAATAAATAAATAATATAAAAAATATGCATCCATTACGTCCAGTGACTTAAATATGCCACCCATCTATAACATATTTAAAAAAAGACATTTTAAACTATTAAATTTGATAAATCAATTAAAGATTTATTGGATTTTTATGGATAGATTTTTAAACGTAGCATTTGTCTGTTTCTTCAATTGATATAAGGATTCTTTTGTCTGAAGAATACTTTATTACTCTGCATTTATAACTATTACCAGCGGGTGACCGAGCTCCGCTCGGAGAAAACAGGTATCGAAGCTAACTCGAAGATTTAAATTTTCAATTGTGATTTATCAAAACAATACATGCCATAAGAAAATTTGTGAAACCATTGGTGAAAAGATAACCGGTTAAAGTGCACCCTTGTAAACTATTCTAAACAAAGTTAGAGTTTGGAAAGGGAACTATTCTATACAAAGGTAAAGTAAAGGTAAAGATTGAAGTGTGTTGAAGTTCAATATTTTTGACAAATTTATTTAGAAAAACCAAACATATATACATACATAAGAAACACATTATAAACCTATAACAGCATAAACATCGAATTTTATTAGTTCGCCATATTGGCTATAGATGGCAGCACGTTACCGCTTGAAAATTTAAGTCGCCATTATGGCGAACTAATAAAGTTTGAAAATATCCTATCCTATCCGAACTGCTTGACCGTAGCGCTTCAAAACCGGCGCCAATCGATTCCTCGTGGCCAAAAACCCCAGACCCCCAAGTTTACCGGAGTTTATTAATTCTGGGGTGATTTTCGACTTGACAACCATTCCTCGTATTATAGTTTTAGATTAATGCCAGTTTTGCTTTCCTTAAATGCAAAGTACTGAAATAAAACACATTCGCTCCTCATCAATTTTCCCACTTCCTGCATAATCAGAAAACTGGGAGTAAATCAACCATGTTGTTCACCGGTACGATTTGAAATTAATTAATATTTCCATGATCCTTGAGGAAAATTATGATTTATATGTTTTGAAGCATCTTCACTTTTTCAATAATGTTCCTTTTTTGAATCGCTTTATTAGCAGATTTTTGCAATGAAAAAATATAGATAGTCCAATCAGTTGATCTGGAATAATGAATTACGAATTCATATAGTGAAAGAAAAACAAACAAACTGGGATATAAATCTTTGAGACTATTCTTACTCCGTGGAAACTGGATTTGGATTCGTTTGAATTTTTTTGGCTCAAGAACCATGGTTTTGACTATGCTGCTGGGGACTGGAAATCTGGTTATTATTCTGCTTATTCGATTATCTATTTCTGATTTTCAGACATAATTCATGCTGTTTAATCCTTTCACTAAATCCAACCCAAATAGGCCTTGCAAGCTCTATATTAATGGACCATTTTTTGTTTCAAATGATGGGTGTAGGATGTAAAGTAAGATTCGTTAAAGATGCTCTCGTTTTACATTCGAAAATCTCTCCTGAAAAGGAAATCATCCCATCTAATTATTATCTAAATATTTCATTAATCCTAATCATGGAATATTTATCTTAATATTCCATCAATCATGATCATTGAATATTTATTTAAACATTCCATTGATCATAATCATGGAATTTTTATCTAAATATTCCTTTAATCATAGTCATGGAATATTTATTTAAATATTCCATGACTACTCTAAAATCATAACCATGGAATATTTTTCTAAATATTCCATTAATTATAATCATGGAATATTTATCTAAATATTCCATTAATTATAATCATTGAATATTTATCTAAATATTCCAAAATTACTATTAATTCAAAATATTTATGTGATAATGATATTTATTTTCATAACAATTCCGTAATATTTATGATTCCTTATTACGCATTACAAAATAAATAAAATTCCGAAGTAAAATAAAAATGCTTTTTTTCAGTAAGCCAATAAAAATATCCGTTAAAAATTGCTTTCATTCAATTGATTTTTTTCATGTTAGTAAAGAAAAAAAAAAAA
>JAPMOQ010066303.1:97820-123727 GCA_026543055.1 Argiope trifasciata
AAAAACTAAAAAAAAAAAAAAAAAAAAAAAAAAAATGTGGAAATAAAGTAATATTATTAATATTTAACATAACAGTGATTTGTTTTACAGTTTCCCTAGTTTTAGACTTTAGAGTCTTAACCCCCCCTTTTTTTTCTTTAGTGTTTAAAAACAAATAATTCATTTCAAATGCATTGGCAATTACATCTCTGCTCTGCTTTTCATTCCGTTTTAATCTGCCACCTGCTTCTTCAAAGAAAGGGAAAAAAATCAAACACAAAAACAAGACAGAGAGGGGGGTCTTCTTACATACTCCTCCCCCTCCCTCCCTTCACCCTCGCATCCGACCATCGCCGAACCACGTGCTTGGGAAAATCTCTCACTCTCTCTCTTGCGGCCGCAGACGACATTTAGCGGCAGGGCGGACGAAAGTTAGATCCTTCTCTCCTCCCCTAGGAACACCCCCCTGTGATAGCTCCCAACCGTCAGGGGTGATTACTTCCCTTAAACATCTCTTGAAAAATGAATCAAATAGACTTTTTCCATGTGCTCGTGGCTTGCGCTCTCATCGATTTCGCTTTTTCCCAAAAACGTCAGATCAAATCTTCAGTGGCAGAAAAGGACATTGTCCATCTGAATGCAGGAATTGCAGTACCGTTCGGAAGATCCGTCTATGTGGATCCGGAATTAGATCTGAACATAAGGGTCCGACCCGGCGACCGTTGCACCGTCCGTGTCATTCAAAACGACCCGTTGTCCCAAAGACCCGGAAAACTGACACCAACCCATTTCCCTTGCCAGTTCGGACATCAGGAGGTGTTGTACTCCCACTACGGAGCTCGGAGTCCGGCTCAGGACAAAGTCAAGCTCATGATCCGGTACGATTCTCAAGACGACACCCTAATAGTCCCGGTCCTGGTCAACGTTCAGGTTCTGTTCGAGCAGCTGGAAGTGGTGACCAAAAATGTACCGCTCAGTGTCGACAAACTTGGAGGTGTCAGCAATCCCATTGATGGCAAAGTTCTGCAGTTCACTTTCGACAGGGGCACTCAGGTGTGTAAAGTGATGATCTTGAATGTGGCAAGTGGGCTGCCGGCGTATGGTGAACTCGTGAACGATACCTCGAATGGATTGATGCAAGATTGTGACAGTTTGCTCAACTCCGATATAAGGTAAGGCATTTTTTTCGATAAGTGATTGGTAGGCAGAGGCAAAAATATGATTGCAGCTGAATTAAAAAGGAATTGAATAACCTGAAATAATCTTTTAACATTTTTAATAAAGCTTTTTATTAAAAATTGTCTTGCCGAATTAAATAAAGACGTTAATATCCAGGAATATGTCAGTGCAGTTATCAAGAATGCTTTTATTATTTTTAATGCTTTTGTATTTAATGCTTTTAATATTTTTAATAAAGCTTTTTATTAAAAATTGTCTTGCAGAATTAAATTAAGGCGTTAATATCCAGAAATATATCAGTGCGAACATCAAGAATGCTTTTATTATTGCACTTATTATGATATCTGCACTGATATATTTCTGGATATTAACACCTTAATTTAATTCTGCAAGTCAGTTTTTAATATTTTTAATGAAACGCTGTATTAAAAAAAGGAAAAGTTTTATTAAAAAAATTAAAAGTTTATTTCAGTTTCAGTTTTTTTCAAGTTATTTAGTTAATTTTTTTTAAATTCAGCTTCAATCATATTTTTAATATGATTGTAGCCAAACTAAAATATAAACTTAACTGCAGAGTTTCGGATCTTAAGCAAATTTTTTAAAACTAGTTATGTTTTAAATTTATAATAACGGTTATTAAATATTATAGAGATTAGATATTAAGCATGATAAAATATCGATGTGAAATTTATCTTCCGTCGAAAAATCTTTAGTTGATTGAAACAAATGAAATGCCATTTTGGAAAACATTTTAAATGTCATTTTATAATAGGTTGGTCTTTTATAATAAAGCTATCTGGAAGCTATATTTCAATAGCAAACAATTTAACATAAGTTAATGGCAACTATATAATAAGTAAGGTCAATAAGGAACTCCTTTAGTTGAAAATTGCTCATTTCAATTTTTATATTTATGTGTGCAATTTATACAATTTTATATCAATTTAATTTTATTGTTCCATACTTAATATTTAGAAACCAGTTTTAGCAAGAGTTTTATGACCGTAAATGCAAAAGAAATATTCAGTTAAAAAATATTATGCCAGTTAAAATTATCGGAACATTTGCTCATGTAAAATATAATAAATAAAATTCATTAAATAATAAGGAGAAAATTATAATAAATAAAATTCATTAAATTATAAATTACAATTAATAAATTAATAAGTTAAATAAAATTGATAGTTAATTATTTATTAATTATCAGTATTAATTATTGTTAATTGATAGTTAATTACTAATTTATTATCAATGATTATTATACACTAATCATTGATAATAAATTATTATAATTAATAATTATATCAATTATTAATATAATAATGTAATAACGATTTTTAATTATAATAATTACTGATAATAATAATAATTCTTTTTGTTATTGTTAATAATAATAATAAAGTTCAATAAATGAAGTAAATTTGTTCATATGAAATATAAATAAATTATTCTCAAAAAATAAGATACTATATTACTTTAAACTATTTATATATCATACTTTTATTGTTATTCATACATACAAATTGAAAACTATTTGAGAAGAAATTATCTATAGGTACTATACATTTTGTAATTCATTTAACTAATATTAAAAAAAAATTCTAATAATTTCGAGCGTATTAATTTTTCGTTTTCTCAATCAAAATGTTATCAATTTTTCAATTAACAAGTTCAAGGTGAATATTTATTAAAGGAATGATTTGTTTGAAACTCTTAGAATTGCATAATTTTGAAATAAATATAATTCATGCATTTTCTGTGTGACAAAATCATAATTTAGATACAAATATTTATTTTGATTTAGACCTTGATTAAATTTGTGACTAATTGCGAAAGACCACTTGTTGATGTAAAATTCTAGCTGCTACTTCACTTTTTTGTAATATTATAGGAGTAGATTTTTACGGATTAGATTTCAAAACAAATATAATTTAACTATGAAATCCAATTCATTTATGACGAACAAGGAAATCAATGATTAAATTTTATTAATTACTGCCGGTCCTTATATTTCAAATTATTTATTATTAAAAGATAGATAAGTAAATAAATAAGTAAAATTCCTAAATTTATCAAAAATTTCCTTAAAAAACTTTATCGTTTGAATTGTTTTAAATCCTTGTCTTAATTAGAATTTAATTTTATTCATTATTGCAGTATTTATTTTTTTATGATATCTAGTAGGATTACATAATTAGGAATGGAATAGTTTAAGAATTTTAAAAGCAACATATTATATTACAATTTATTACAATCAATTTTTGTATCATTTAATGAATATTTTAATACTAATTATTTTGAAACATTAATTATTATTTTTTGAGGAAAGTAGTTCTTTAAATAAAATAAATGCAGCAGAAAGAATTTTCGAAATCAATACATTTCCGATAATCTCATTTAAAGCTTTTTGTGGTGTAAATTGATTATTTAAGATTTAAATTTAGAGTTTAAAAGATTTTTAATACCTTATTTAAGAGTTGCTTTATCCATTTAATTGATAATTTCTCTTCTTGAAACTAAGTATGTATTAATAGGATGATAATGTATTAAGAAAAAGAAATATGATGAATTGAAGTAAAGTCTGGTATATTATGCATTATTATGTATCTGAATGCATAATTTACGAGATATATAAAACAGAAATATATACCAGATATGTATATTTAGAAAATGTAAAACAATTTTTGAAACAGGGATATAATTTTTACAGATTGCAAATCATCAGTTTAAATGCAGATATATAAAATATTTTACATCGCTCGAATAACGTTGCAAATGCGATTAAAAATTTTAATTATTATTCTCGTCATAGTTTTTTTTATCATTTTAATCAAGAAAAATTAAGCAAATCAATAGTTTAAAATTTTTTATTCAGGGTTCATTATTAATTTTATAAGATATATATTGTTTAAAGCTATCAAAGAAATTCTATATTTCTTCTGGGTTTCCCTTATACAACTTATAGATTTAAAAAAATTAAATGGTGGCTTCATTATTTGTTTTTACTTTTAGAGTAATAATAAAATAATGCATATAAATAAAAGAAACACGTTCATTGTATCTAGAATTTGGATTTTGGGAGAATAGGTATGATATTATTATTAATAGCTGATATTTTTTTGCAATTAAATACACTGATGGAAAAAAAAATCCCAACACTAGGAAGGAGCTGTGCTAGATAAACGAAATTTGGTAGACGTGTTTATACATCTGAAAGATGATGTCGATTCAAATTTTGAGCTACGCGCGTAAGTGTGGCGCTAGTAGCGACACTATGAACATGCAAATGAGGTTTGCTTTAAATAAGCGCTGTAAGGTTCGTGATCATTATTTACAGTTGAGATTTGACGTAGTGGGTTAATGTTAGTCAAGGATGCCTCTGAGAAGACGAAGAAGCCATTATCAACAGCTCACCCTGACTGCAAATTTGTACGTCAGTACAAATTTGACCTGTTGTGCTGAAATTCATGAAGAGCATTCAAGAGGTTTTTTCCCAACAGGAAAACGCTCGCCCTCATACCGCTGTTGTAACCCAACATGCTCTACAGAGTGTCGACATGTTGCCTTGGCCTGCTAGATCACCAGATCTTTCTCCAATCGAGCACGTACGGGATGTCATTGGACGACAACTCCAGCGTCATCCACAACCTGCATTGACCACCCAAGTGCAACAGGCATGGAGCTCCATCCCACAAACTGATATCCGACACCTGTACGACACAATGCAGGCACGTTTGCATGCTTGCATTCAAAATTCTGGCGGTTACACCGGTTACTAATGTACCAACATTTCACATTTGAAATGGCTCTTCTCGCCAATGGCTCTACCTGTGATGTTGAAACTTTAATCAATTAAATATGTTACCTAGACAAATGTATTCCTAAAATTTCATTACTGTACAATAATTTTTTCTTGGTGTTGGGATTTTTTTTCCCATCAGTGTCTATTAGAATTAAAACAAAATATGGAAATGGAAAATGTATCCAAGATTTGATTAGATTTAAAAAAATTCCTTACATCGATATATTTTGACAGGAAATATAGGCAATTAAAGCGTACTGATGTTTGAAATTTAAATTTTATATGTGATGCAATTTTATCTCTTTGTCCTTTGTCAAGCATAGATATTATTTTCAGATAAAAGCCTGTCATTTTTAAATATATTCTTTTAAAATATGAATTAGAATTAAAAAATAAGTTAATGCAGGACTATTTTATATTTTCTCAGTTTCTTTTCTATTTTTATTTCTTAATTTTTATAATTAAAAAAAAACATACTTCTAAATCACCAATATTAACTGATTAGCACAAAAATCGCTTCAACCGCTGAAACACAAAGATACCATAATGATACTAATGAATGTCATGTCGTAAAATTTTAAGTTGACTGTTAAAAATAAATTGTAATCTAAGTTAATAATTACACAGATGACAAAATAATGCTAAAATTTGGTTTTAATTGTAATACTTTACTTTATTTTCAAAACCAACAAAGGAATTTTACTATCCGAAATGTAATTTATAAAATATTTATAATTTAATTAAATTTAAATTGTAATATATTTTGTGAAATTCATATTTTGAAAATTCTTGCGTTTGCAAAGAAAGAGATTATATACGGGGTGAGTCTAAATTTATCATTCAAATTTCTCAGAGAGGTAAGGAATATGTCAGGTAATCGATTTCACAAACTTCTTCTGCATGGACAAAATGAACAGTTGAAATGAACACAAGAGAATGGTAAAGTTAAATTGTAACGAATATGGAAATTTCAACAAGGTAAAGTACGTTCGTTATCAGTAGATGCTCAAAATTGTGTTTTCCAGGGTATATCCCTGGAGTCTTTAAAAATATTCGACGGTCAATGTAATGATACTGTGAATCCTGTGTTCTTGTAAATGGCTGCAATTTTGAGCACCTACAGTGAACTTGTAGTTTTCTTTGTTGGAATAAAAGACACATTCTTTACCACTTAACTGCACTGTTTCCTTACATTCCATTCACTTGTTCATTTCGTCCATGTTGGTGACGTTTGAGGACATACTTTCTTATGTGAAATCGATTTCCTGACATATTCCTTACATATCCGCGAAATTAGAACGATAAGTTTAGATCATCCTGGATATCTCTAACCTTCGATGTATTGATCTTCGAATTACTGTGCAAAATAACAAAATTTAAATATTAAAGTAATAAATTAACCATTACCTTTTTTTCCTTCACAGGTACAAGCACACCTCTCCTAACGAAACGCCAAATAGAGACTTCATTCCAATGGTGGTGGAACTCAATGACCTTGACGGCAACCTTCTCAAACAGGAATATTTTCAGGTTATGGTTCGTATAAGGGAAGGAGAAGAAAATACTCCACCACAGCTTAGTTTCAGCGCGCTATTGCTGATGGATGTTAATCAATTTGTCATGACTGCTATTACACCGAACATATTGATAGCTGAAGATCTAGAAACGCCCCCAGACAAACTAATTTTCAATATCACTAATCCTCTAGGATTTGGAGAAGGATCTATAGTCAGTACCGATGACCAAAATGTTCCCATAACATCCTTTTATCAGAAAGATTTAAATGATCTGAAAATAGCATACAAACCTCCAGCAACGGATTCGGATGAAAGAAGGTTTTATTTGGTTGAGATGGAAGTTGTCGATTCCGATGGATTGACTTCTGATCCTTTCAGTTTGACAATTGTAGTGAATCCAATGAACACGTTGGCGCCATTGGCTACAAAAAATGCCGGCCTTGTCCTTTTTGAAGGACAGTCCAGAAAATTGAGCAGCTCAAAAAATTTGGAAATATCTGATGAAGATAATATTGATGATGTTGTTGTGAGTGTGGCTGGTGGTTTGAAGCATGGGAACTTACTGCTGATGGGAAATCCTGTGAAGCATTTTTCTCCTGGAGATTTAGACGACGGCAGAATCGTTTACGAACACGATGGTAGCGACACCTACAGCGATAATATTATCTTCAGGCTCAACGATGGGCAACATCAGGTTGAGTTTCTGTTTCCTGTCATAGTATATCCAGAAGACGACGATGCTCCGATTTTAAATGTCAACACTGGCTTAACCATCACCAGGGGCGAAGAAGTGGAAATAACGCCATTCGTTTTAAGTGCCACAGATATAGATAGCGACGATGCTTCCATTAAATTTGATTTAGTACAGCCGATTTCAGTGTATGGAAAGATATTGATGAAAAAGGCTGAGATACCAATAGATCCCGAGAATTGGATCTATGACGATGGCTTTTATGAAAGAATTGTCACATCCTGGACTCAACAAGATCTTATCGAAGGAAATATTTTTTATAGACATTCAGGAGACCGCGTGCCTTTCCCACTAACAGACAGGATAAGATTCAAGCTTAGTGATGATAACATACCACCAAACGAATCTCCCGAGCAGGAGTTTGTTATTCGAATAATGCCATTGGATAATACGCCTCCCGAAGTTTACCCATCAACCCCTCTTCAAATGGCAGTTGAAGAATTTCAGTTGACGGACATCACCAAACAGCACATGCGCTTTACCGACGCCGATACGAAAGATCGAGATCTCATTATTAAAATCACTAAAAAACCATATGATACGGATGAGAATAATCCAATGGATCCTGGAAAGATAGTCTTTTCTGAAAATCCTGATGTAGAGGTAACAGAATTCAATCAAGCTCAAATTAACCACCTTAAAATTGCTTATAAACCTCCTCCCATTGAACTCGGTATGGTGCCCAGACTTATTCAATTTAAATTTGATGTACGTGACAAAGCGGGAAATATTTTACCAGATCAAGAGTTTGCAATTCTTTTACAGCCAGTTGATAATAAGCCGCCAATTGTTCATAATGAAGGCATAGAAATACTTGAAAATGGATTTGTTACTCTGACACCAGATGTGCTAGATGTTGTAGATGAAGACACAGATCCCAGCCTTTTAACTTTTTCTGTCACAGAAAAGCCAAAGCATGGAATTTTGCGAATTGGCACATTGGAGATGTCAAATGGCGATTCATTCACAAAATTAGATGTAAATAGTGGTATTGTTTCATACAGTAATGGAGGATCAGAGGCTGATTCGGATAGTTTCAGTTTGGAAGTTACGGATGGGGTTCATATTGTCCCTGTCAAAATGCATGTCACAATTAAAAATATAGACGATGAAGCACCAAAACTGGAAATTGCAACAGGAACTCTCGGAGTTAGTATTGATGTAGATGAAGGTGGCAGAAGTGCAGTAACAAACGATTTAATAAAAGCATCCGATCTAGATACAGATGACCAGATTATTACTTTTATCATCGACGTCTTACCAGAACATGGATCTATAGAAGTAAATGGTATAATAGTGGATCGCTTCAAACAAAAAGACTTGCAAACTGGGCGTGTGTATTATGTCCACAATGGAATTGAAATTGGCCACGAAACATTGGAGGACTCTTTTAACCTATCCATATCTGATATGTCCAACGAATGGATTGTTGGAGGAAATGCCGTAGATCGCGTTTATGTTACCGTACTAATAAAACCTGTGAATAATTTCTCTCCAATAGTTGAAGTTAGTGATTCATTCAAGGTTGTTGAAGGAAATAAGAGCTTAATAACAACACAACATATGAATATAACTGATCTTGATACTTCGGAAGAGGATATAATATGCACAATAATTGGACAGCCTAGTCATGGTTATATTGAAAATTTTTCTCCCGCTCCTGGATCTGAAAGACCGCGAAAAGGTATACCCGTGACAACATTCTCAGCTTCAGATGTTATCGATGACTACATAAGTTACGTGCAGAGCATTCATAAAGGACTAGAACCTTTAGATGATAAATTTACATTTTCTTGTTCAGATGGCTTGAATTCATCTCCAGTTACTTCCTTTCCAATTCAGATTGAGCCATCCAACGACGAAGTCCCAGAGATTTATATGAGGGAATTTATAGTAATGGAAGGCACCGATCTCATTATTGATTTACCTATACTGAATGCTCTGGATCTTGACATTCCCAAGGATAAGCTTGTTTTCATAATAACCAGAGAACCAAAGCATGGGGTAATTGCATCTCATATGCCAACTGGAACTGTGGCTATCAAAAACTTTACCTTAGAACGCATCGCTAGAGGATCCACTATAGTTTATCAGCATGATGACAGTGAAACGACCGATGATAATTTCGAACTTACTGTGACAGATGGTTTGCATAACTCAAGTAAAACTCTTCTGGTAATGGTTATACCTGTCGATGACGAAACACCTCGACTAGTGATTAATGATGGCTTGGATATTGGTATTGGTGAATCAAAATTAATCACAAATCGTGAATTGAAAGCCGAAGACTTGGATTCGGAGGATTCTTCAATAACATATGTTATAAGGCAAGTTCCAAAGTATGGTTACATTTCATATCTGGACTTTTCTGGACAACAGCTCTATAATTTAACTCATGGGATGAATTTCACTCAGTCTGACATAGACAATGAACTCATACAATACACTCATTTTGGACAAGAGGGCGTCAGGGACATTATAAAATTTGACGTTACCGATGGCTACAATCCCTTTGTAGATCGCTATTTTTGGATAACTGTTGAGGGCATCGACTCGGTCTATCCTGATGTCATAAACAGAGGAGTTGAACTTCCAGAAGGAGGAAAAGTAATGTTGGACACAAATACTTTGAGTACCACTGACTTGAACAGCAATGATGAAGATTTACTGTTTACAATAACTCGACCACCAACGAGAGGACATTTGGAGAATACAGATTTCCCGGGTATCCCGATTACGTCATTTACCCAACTTGATCTCGCCGGGAGTAAAATTTATTACGTCCACACCAGTGGAGATGAAGTGAAAATGGATAATTTCGAATTCGAAGTAAGCGATGGATATAATTCTGTGTATAGAACATTTAGAATATCGATAAGTGAAGTGGACAACAAGAAGCCAGTGATCCATGCAACAGTGTTAGTGGTAAAAGAAGGTGGAGAGAGACTTATAACACCCTTCGAATTAAAAGCTGAAGATAGTGATACAAATAAAGATAAAATTGTATTTAAAATAACCCAAGCTCCAATCAATGGCAAGATCTTGAGGAACAAATCAACAGTTGTTAATTCTTTCACAATGGCGGATATTTCGGAAAATATGATAAGCTATCGGCATGACGGCTCTGAAACTTTAGAAGACGAGTTTTCCTTCGTGGTCAGTGATGGCAAACATTCCGAATTTTTCATGCATCCTGATCTAGACAAGCCTTTACGAAATCCAGTTACAGTTAAAATAACTGTTGTTCCGGTCGATAATATTGCTCCCAATTTAGTGACTAACAGGGGTGCGACATATCTCAATCCTTTGGAAGATGGCAACATCGGATTCCGATTCAATAAAAAAGTGCTGAGGGCAGAAGACAGAGACAGCTCAGAATCAACCTTGACCTACGTGATTACAGCTCCACCTAAACATGGGATTATTATTAACCACGACTTTGCCAATCAGACGATATCTAATTTTACTCAAGGTAAGCTAATTTCATTTCCAAAAATATTATTGCATATTAAAACGAAAGTAAAATAAGAAAAATACGAATGAGAATAAAATCAAGTATAACAAAATCAAAATCTGAATTTATGATGAGAATCTGATGAGTAATGGTAATTAAATGAATCTGTGAGCAGTTCCAAGTAAAAAATAATTTTCTAATTATTAATTTCTTAATTAAAAGATGTTTAGTATGTCAATTTTACTTCTTGTGAATTAAACATCAAAATCCAAATAATTTGAATTCTAATATTTAAATGGGAATCCACCATTAAATTATCCTAACAATGTTTCAAAAATTGATGTAAAATGATTTTTAATTTAATTTGCCATTCAGATATTTTGATTTAAATTCGTTTATTCTCTAGAAAGCTGATAAAAATACTGAAAATAGTTCGATGCTTCATAATTCAGCTTTATTCTGTACTCAATTCTTCGATGAGAATTTATAGCATAATTACTGCAGATCATTTAAGGTATCTGAATTATGTAAAACACTGGTTATCGGCCACATTGACGAAATATTTTTAAATTGTTATTTCTTGTAGTACAGACATTCTTCTTTCCAAAACAGTTTATCTTTTCAAGGAAAAAGAAGTCCCCGACCTATCATCCAGGGCCACATATTTTTTCAGCTAAAAATTGTCTTTCACTTCAATTTTCACAAAACTTTCATTTTCATAAAAATTCTCCACCGTTAACATGATATCTAAAAAACTAATACAGGTATTTACGTAAAAATTTCAGCAGGTATTTTAAATAATATGGGAAATTAAATGAATAAAAATCTTGATTGTTGGTAAAATAATTTTTTATTTATAGAGGTTTTTAGAAAAATTAAGTTGCAACTGTATTGAAAAAATGCATGCATACGTATATTTTCACCCATCACTTCTTTGCATCTCAAAATTTTTCATAGATTTTAGTTCATTTCCTTCATTATTATATTCTATTACTTGTGTGCAAAGAAAAATACGATTGCTTCATTACCATTTTTTGTAGAGTGCTAACCATTTTGGGTTAAATTTCGTTAAAATTTATTACAAATTTTCCTATTTCTCAAAATACATTATATTTTCAAACAATTTGTTTTATTTATGGTATTTCGTATCATAATGGGCAATACATCTAAAAACCATAGTTTTAAATACTTTTTAAAAAATCCATTTTTCAAAATTATTTTATCTAACGTAGTCGAATATCTTAAGATATACAATCAAACTTTTGGTTCATTTCATTGCCCATATTTTTAAAAACATGCGCTGAAACTTTTAAGTAAATGCCTCTATTAGTTTTTGAGATATATTAACGGTGAAGAATTTTATTAAAATTAAAGTTTTGAGAAAATGGTAGTGAAAGACAAATTTTAGCTCGAAAAAATCTGCTACTCTAAATGATAGGTCAGGCCTTCTTCTTCTTGTATATAGCCGACCACCCCGCCACCACTGAAGGTAACAGTATCGACAGGATTTGTAGTGGTCGACTGCTGAATAAGTATTGTCCAACCTTACATGGACCAATCAGTCAAACTAACACTCCTTTCGGGGTAGTCAATAGCTGTCTTTCTCTCCACCTGCACACTCTCAAACAGTTGGAATGAAACTGTCAATCTTTAACATCTTATCCTTCAGGGTTTTGCGATGACCTGGTACCATCAGTGCAGTACTTAAATCATTATTTACAATCTTCAGGTCCTTCCTTCACTTTGAGATCTCCATACATTCCATTAAATAGTGCTAAACCGTACCCATTTCTCCACAAATGCATTTGTTTTCTTTATCCTAGAAAATATAAACTGTTTTGGAAAGAGTATAGTCTCAACTGCAAGAAATAATAATTAAAATAAATAATTCACGAATGTGGTCGATGACCAGTGTTTTTAATGGAGTCGGATACTTTAAGAGGATATTTTAATTTAATTGTATATAAATATAAGATAAAAACAAGAACTGGGAGCCACATTTAAACAGAATGTCAAACGAGACGTGAATCGCCTCCAACGAGCATGAATCATCTGTGCTTGTTGGGAAATGAACTCCAGGAAGACGAGCGAAATCAATCGAAGCGTGGGCAGCAGATGTTCTGTCACTTGTGCTCACAAGACACCTTTCATGCAACGGCACTTAAATGAAAACAAGATTTCATTTTTTCACCGACGCTTTCGCTAGGCGGCATTTGCTTTTGCGCTAGACAACTGTGTGAAGATGTTTAGTTTTTTAGTTTAAATAATTAGGTGATTATTTTTTTTTGAGGGAGATTCTTACAGTTCTTTATATGAGAGGAGATTAATTATGCATATCATTGATAATGAACTGATAATATCATTGTTAATAAAAATGCCTCCTATGATTTTTTTTAAACAACTAGCCGTCGTTCATGGTCGATTAGTTTGAAGATAAGGTTTTAATTCCTTATTTACTGACGGTACTTAAAAGTACCATTGAAATCTAGAATTTACATTTGTTTTTTAATTTAAGTAATTAGGTGATTATTTCTTCGAGAGGGATTCTTATAGTTTTTTTAATGAGCGGCGATTAAAAACAAAAATTATGTATATCTTTGATACTGAACTGATAACATGATTGTTTACACATAAATGCCTCCTGATAATTTTTAAAAACAACTAGCCGTCGCTCATAGTCGATTATTTTGCAGATAATGTTTTAACACTTTATTTACTGACGGCACTTAAAAGTACCATTTAAATCTAATTTTTATATCTATACCATATGACTATATTGCCGATTTAATTTTAAAGAGCACGGGGAATGTAACCTAAATAACATGAAGTTAATGTAAGATAAAAGTAGGAATTAAAAATATTTAATCAGCAATTAAATTAATTACTTATATTTATAATTCTGTTAAGATATTTCTGTTATTAAATTAACTAAGATATTCGTATATTAATTAAGATATTTCTGTTTAGTTACATTTTTTTCTTGGGTTCCCTGGGATTATTCGGCAAAGCAAACTAAACTACTAGCGCAAAAGTGATTTTAGAAAATTGATGGTAACATAACTCGACTAAGAAAGGATTAAAAGCTTATTTTCGTTTAAACCTCTTATGCATAATTTAACGGTCATTATTCCTTTGAAGAAATATTTTTTTAGTTAATTGTGGCAAATATTAAAGCTTTGCTATTTTAATAACCTTGCACAAGTTAATTTCGCTGTATATATGAACCGAACTAATTGAATAAACTTCTATGACATTATAAGGCTATTTAAAGCGTAATTGAAAGGTTAATTTGTTTTCAAGAGTGCTTCTGAGTGCTGTAATTTTGATTTATTATTGACCTACACTGATATTAAACAGAATCTTCATATTTTAAGGTTGGATGAAAATTTTGCGATTGACTGCTTGAGGAAACAATGAAAATGGAATGATTTGTACTGCCAACGTTCTATTGCTGTAAAATTTTTTTTTAAAAATATTTAAGTACTTTCAAAGACATTTTATTGAGAATAGACAGTAAAATAAGAAGGCTGTTTTCTTAAAGAATCTATCATATCTAACGTTGAAGTGGAAATAATTTACTACCATGAAAAAAACTTAAAAATATCTGATATTATCATTCTATTTGCCTTTTTATTTTATTATAATTTTTTAAAGTATCTAAATTTCATCACTTTGTTTAAACCCCAGAGAGGATTTTTTTAATTCATTTAAATAACAAAGCGAATATATTTTTAAAATTTTAAACCATTATTTATTCAAAATAATCCTCAATGTATCATTACCTTAGAAAAAATGCTTTAATACAATAGAACAATTTTAGGTGAAACCTTTAAAGTATATTGGAGGGGAAAAAAAAAACCCTGTAAATCGCTTTGACTTCCACTTTTTATTTAATACAATGAGCAATGAACTGAATAACAAGGAAAATTATGAGAAAAAATATGTTTTTAAAGATAGCCGATATTCAGGAAAAATTTACAAGATAATTAAATTATATCACTAAATATTAAGTTTTTAATTTTTTTATTGAAATAAAAGTTACTTTTTTGTAGTATTATTTCCGGAAGTTATCTAAAAAACGCCAAAATGTTACTTAAGTTTTAATTAATTAAATTTTAAAAAATCAAACCAAAATTCACATTTTTAAGCTCTAAAGTATATCAGAAACAAATATAGTAGCTCGTGGTCGAATGGGCGGCGGTGGCCTGGTGATAAGGTCTCGGCTTTAAAAACCGGAGGGCTGCAGCTTCGAGACTCGATTCCACCGAAGAACCGTCGTGTGAGGGGGGTCTCTTGTACATTAAATCCGTCATTCCAAACGTCCTCCCATTGGTATGGGGGGAGAGGGGGGGGGTCAGCTCAGGTGTCATCTGACCGTGGTTCAAAATGACGAGGTCCGTGTCAAAATAGCCCTAATGTTGTTTTACAACGGGAAGTTAATGTAACTAAACTAAATTAAACTAAACTATCTAGATCGAATGGTCAATTCTATAGAGCTTTAACTCCCCGCCCCCCCTCCACCCACACACATACCGAACACACCCACGCATATGCTGTCTCATATTTCTATCAACAATATTTTTTCCATTTTGAAGTTTTCACGACTTTTATGAACCTCTTTCGATCCTTCTAGGAAATTCAATGAATTCAAACAAAATATATTAACTTTAAGGATTTCTTAGTTATAGTAGGAAAAAAGTCAAAAGTTAAAAGGATAATCAAGGTCAATTTGTTTATATATGACTGATCTTGCGAAGTGCGCCAGCTAGAAACATAGGAGAAGGAATTTTATCCTTTAACTTCTCTTTTTTCACGATTTTAGTATTAAAAATATTTTTTCTACTTTTCTTTCTTTGCACCGTTTGCTTTTTGTAAGGGGATTCTCCTCCCCTCATTATGTGTGAATAATTTTTTTCAAGCTTCCAAATTCATTTTTCTTGTCTCAACCTTTCTGAGATAAAGTCTCTGAATTAAAAGGTTTTTTTTACTTCTGTTTTTTGTTTTTAAAGTTGAGGGCTAAATTTTTTTCTTATTACTTCGGACCAGCGGGTGACCGAGCTCCGCTCGGAGAAAACAGGTATCGTAGCTAACTCGAAGATTTAAATTTTCAATTGTGATTTATCAAAACAATACATGCCATAAGAAAATTTGTGAAACCATTGGTGAAAAGATAACCGGTTAAACCTCGGCTTTTCATCGTCCACCAGCGATGTCATGTCTTGATGTTCCATTGGAAATCTGCACTGGTCTCTTCCATGTTTGCTGACCATGCACGGAGCGCTTGGGTTCATATCACCACACGGGTGATGGATCATCCATTTCGAGATCAGTTCCTTGAGTTCCGGATCATCTTCTGGAAACTTTATTAGTTCGCCATATTGCCTATAGATGGCAGCACGTTACCGCTTGAAAATTTAAGTAGCCATTATGGCGAACTAATAAAGTTTGAAAATATACTATCTGTAACTCCGAACTGCTCGAGCGTAGCGCTTCAAAACCGGCGCCAATCGATTCCTCGTGGCCAAAAACCCCAGACCTCCAAGTTTACCGGAGTTTATTAATTCTGGGTCGATTTTCGACTTGGCAACCATTCCTCGTATTATAGTATTAGATATAATAGGTATGGAATGGAAGAAGTACAAAATAATATATCGGTATTCTTCGTCTTAATACAGTTGTATGTATTTTTATATTCCGCATATAAACTATAGCAGTTACATAACTCTTATCTTCTCTTTTGGATACTAGATGGCGATGCGTGATAGGCCATACCATAATGAATTGCGCATCGCAAGTGTAATCGGAATGCGATGTGATACTCAACTGTTAAGCAGCACGCGAGAATGTGTTTGTTTTCTCGTGTTTATGTTTGTTCAGTGCGTGAATGTGGTTATTAAAGAAATGAAAACATGCCCTATTCCTTCCTGCGCAGATCATAATAATCCCATTCCACACAACCTTTTATTGCTAATGACAATCCAGGAACGAACGCCAAATTATCCAAAATCGCACCACCTCGCCGAGACGGTCTTAGTAACTCATCTTCTCTTTTGGCCACTAGATGGCGATGCCTGATAGGCTATCCCATAATCGCATCGCGAGTGTAATAGGAATGAGATACGATACTGCACTGTTAAGCTGCGAGCGTGAATGTCTTGTCTTTGTGTTTGTTTCATGGGTGAATGGGGTTATTAAAGAAATGTTTTCGAAAACATGAGTCCTGTAGCTTCCTGCACAGATCATAATACTCTACATTCAACCACAAAACAAAGTAATTATTTGCAAATATTCAGGGTATTTATTTTATTCCACTAAATTTAAATAAAAGTGAAATAAAAAAATTAACCTCTTTGATCTTAAATATAATTTAAAAAAATTTAGTTTTGAATAAAAAGTGGAAGTAAGTCAAAGCGATTTACTGATTTTTTTTTTTCAATATACTTTAAAGGTTTCACCAAACACTGTTCTGTTCTATTAAAGCATTTTTTCTAAGGTAATGATACATTGGGGATTATTTTGAAGAAATAATAATTTTAAATTTAAAAAATATATTCGCTTTGTTATTTAAATGAATAGAAAACCATCTCAGGGGTTTAAATAAAGTAGTAAAGTTTAGGTATTTCAAAAAATTATAATAAAACAAAACAACAACAAAAAAAGTAAACAAAATGAGAATATCAGATTTTTTTTTTTTTTTTTTTTACGGGAGTAAATTATTTCCCTTTAGACGTTAGATATGATAGATTCGTAAAAAAAAGTTCTTATTTTGTTTTCCATTATCAATAAAATAGCTTTAAAAGTATTTAAATATTTTTAAAGTTTATTTTAACAATAATAGAACGTTAGCAGGACAAACGCTATGCAATGCATCACTGTAACCACGGATGTTTAAAACTAATTATAGTTATTCGAAAAGTATTAATAAATTTGAATATGTTGCAGTAGTAATAGTAGTAGTAATTGATTTTATGTGTATTAAAATTCATATTTAGAACAACAATTCTTTACTTCTACAATGTTGCCATTGGTGCTTGTATTTTGAACGATTATATTATTTCTCTAAGAAAGTGGTTTATAAATGAATATATTAATTAATTTTTAAAAAAAAAGCTTTGAAACCTGATCGTTTATTTTTGAACCACGCTTTTTAGACTGATTCTTCGAAGACGTTGAATCCATTATATTTTATCTGATATGAGTTGATATTTCATGTGTTGAATTTCACAAAACTTTTTTAAAAATTATTTTATTTTTTCTTCTGTTACATACTGTCTCAAATAATGGTATTGATAGAAATAAAAAAACAGATTACCGTTCAGAACTTTCAATAAACACTGGTTAAAAATCTTAAGAAAACTGACTCAAACAGTTTTTATTTTTCTCTGATAAATGATTACCCAGATATAAAGAGGTAACCATGAGATAAGAATCAAAACTTGCAGTCTTTAATTTTTTTTTCAAAAAAGTTTCTTAACAAACATCCGTTACTCTCTGACGAAACTATGAACAACGTGTAGAACTCTGCATTTTTCCTGTTACAACTTGTATTTTGCACATCACACGTAAGAGGATCCTAGCAGAAGACCGTTACCAATGCTTTATCCCATTCAATGCTGCTTATCCAATTCCTTGCCTTCCTCAGTTAATTATGATAAAAGGAAACTAGGCAGGATAGTCGGGAATTCGGGAGTGTATACTCCTTACTCTTTTCTTGAATCGGAAGCTTTAGAAATATCTTGCATAGGCTAGATCTTGATCTGCAGAAAATATCTTTAAATAATTTCTATTTATAGCCGGCGTCCTGGCTTAGGGGTTGCGCATCTTCCACGTGATCTGGGCGTCCCGGGTTCGAGTCTGGTTCGGGCATGGTTGTTCCTCCCTTCTGTTCTATCAGTGAGATGGCGTGAATGAGTCCCCTTCTGAAAAGTGGTTGTGCAAGAGAATGTGTGTGTGTCATCTTCATTTGAGTTAGAAGTCAGGGGTTTTTGCCCTCAGAAGCCACCGCAATCCATTTTTCGGTGTTAAAACGGATACGTCAACAACAACATTGTATTTATAATTGGGCTATGCTTAATAGTCATCTTTCCGAATCCTTTATTTACATTTGAAATTCACTAAATTCCAAATCCAGTATATTGATTGCATTAATTTGTCTGCAATCTTATATTTATCATTTCATCTTAAGGCCTTATTACACGGCGAAATTTCGTCAGCACTTTTCCCTTTCTACCCACAAAAACCGGTCAAGCAAGTTTCATAATCAACATTTTTTTCTAACCAGCTTGAAAATGTCTTCGGAAATATTGTCCGCAAACGAAATACAACCAATCATGTGAAACTTTGAAATGACGTCACACAAGTGACGTCACTTTCGTTGTCGTTTGCTGACAGAAAGTACCGAAGATATTTTGCCGTGTGATAAGGCCTTTAAAGATCATAGATCTTTATTGTCAATTTTAAATAATTTGGACTATTTTAGTGCTTTTCCATTTCATCCTTTCTTAATGGGAATGTAAAAATTAAATATAAATAAACTTTTACGATAGCTTTAATGATATCAGTTTATCACTATGTATTTACTGTCTGTGTTTGTCCAAGTAGTAAAACCCTTTAAATAACCCCTCTTGTGCTAATATATATTTTAAATCTTATATCTCTTATATCTATTAATATTCTTCTTCATTTGAAATACTCCTTACTCTTTCTTGTGTAGGAGGCTTTAGCAATTTCTTGTATAGACCAGACATTGATCTGTTGAAAATGTCTTTACATAATTTCGGTTAGCCTATGTTTGAAGGGGCCCCTTGATTCTCGCCTAGGTGTGATCGCTGTTGGTTGTCAAGCTGTGCCATATTGTTTTATTGATGTGAACGTCTATGTTTTTTTTTTATCCCAATCGTGATACTGATTGGTTTAAATTTTAGCGTTATTTTTTAAATTTTTAATAGGTTGTTTTGGAAGTCCAATCGTGACTCTGATTGGTTTAGATTTTAGCGCTATTTTTTAATATTTAACGTTTTTTGGGAAACCCAATCGTAATTCTGATTGATTTATAGAGCTATTTTTGAAATGTTTAACGGGTTTTTTTTTGAAGCCTAATCGCGATTCTGATTGGTGTAGATTTTAGCGTTATTTTTGAAATGTTTAACGGCATATGAAGTTTTAGAGGTCAGTTAGTTATAAGTTGGATGTCGTCTGATAAGGTTAATTTTGCTTCTGGTCCTGAAAATGACTTCGATAAGTGAGATCAATCTTAAGTTTCTGCACGATTTGAATAACGATGGAAAATAAAGCAGTGATTGGCAGGTGTATGAATAAAGATTGAATTAGCAATCGGTATAAATGTCCTGTTTGTGCGAAAGATACAATGTCTCTGGCTGAACGTAAAGATTGATCAGACGGCTTTGTCATGTAAAAAGTTCTAATGCTTATCACATAAAACGATCCATTAGAAAAGAATTGTGCTTTGAGGAGAGCATTTTATTGTATGTTATTAATTTTGCTTATATTGGTGCTCATTGCATTCTTCTTGTTTAAGCTTTAGTTTAGTTTAGTTATATTAACGTCCTGTTGTAAAGCAACACTAGGGCTATTTGGGGATGGACCTTGGAATGAACCATGGTCATTTTGAATCACGGACGACACCTGAGCTTCTCCACGTCACACCAACTGGAGAACGTTTGGCCTGACGGATTTAACGTGCAAGAGACCCCCTTACACGACGGTTCTTCGGTGGAATCGAGTTTCGAAACTGAAACCCTCCGGTTCCGAAGTCGAGACCTTACCACTAGGCCATCGCTGCCATTAAATTAATTACTGTACAACTATTGTACAACGACGAGACTACAGCTACTATACGATGAGATATTAATTTAAGCGGATGCTTTATTGAAATTTCATTGAAATTTCACAAACAGGCATGGCGCCAAACAAAAATCGCCAATTTCGCCAAAGGGGTACCCACAAATATAATTTCTTTAATAATTATTGCAGCCAATAAGAGAAATAAGATAACGATCTCAGTTATGACATATCTAAAATTATATTCATTTCGCGGCTCCGTGAACTTGGGTTTTGAACTTGCCAAAGAAATCATCGACCTTGACCAGTGACGTCCGAAATGACCCTCATCGCCTACGGAAGCCGCAACAAAAACAACATGTCCCCAAAAATATCCCACAATAATTCCCACTTTTGACAGTTTATCTGAACGCCATCGCCGCGGCATGCTATAATGAGCTGACCCGTGATGAATAACCCAATTTGCCTGCGCGCTATCATGTGATCACTTCGCCATCTCCATTTCATTCATCCTTTTTCCGCGGAACAGCCGCCTTTGGTGCGGAGAGGGAAGATATTTACACTTTAAATGTCTTGCTGTCCCCGGCACGTTAATGAGGCAACGAGATGTGTTATTTACTCAACAGTTTTTTCTTTCTCTCTCTCTTTGGCATCTTCGGTGACATTTAATTGGCGTCATCCGAAGAAAACATGTTGTATGTTTTTGTAATAAAATTAGTTGTACCGTTTTCTCGATTTCATTACAAGTTTTTAAAACAGCGAGATATGAGATGGCGATTACTAAAAGAGATTATACTTAAAAAGGACATATTCGTGACATACTGAGCTAAAAACCTACGTTCTGTTTGTAGGGTTTTTAATTTTTTTTTCATAAAGTGTTCTAACGAAAAAAATGTAACGATGTTGTTTTAATTACTTTGACATTCAAAGATGTGAGTTGATTTATTACGCTGTAAATTTTCTGATAATCGAGCAGATTTTTTAAATGCTATGTTGGTTAAGCATGTAATTACAGAATTTCATAAATAGAATTACTTCATAATTCATAAAAAGTCGTACTATTTATTATCAAGCAAATTTTCTAAAATTCAAAAGAGTTTCCAGTTTTGATTTTGATGAATTTGCTTTTCTGCTCTTTTTGGATATGATTTGGAATAAAATAAAGCATTTACACGTTGAATGAGACGGCAATTTTCATAAATCTGGCCTAAAATGACACTAACTAATATGAGCTAATTTTTATAATTATATTTTTAGTTCGTTTCTTAATAAATTTTCCGTTCATGCAAGCCAGCATTGATTTTTTGTTCTTTTCCCAGATGCCATCTATCGATATTAGCACTGATATACCACGATTTTTTCGTAACTGCACAAAAATGGCAAGTAAAAACAGTAAGGATAACTCGTAGTTGGCGTCCTAGAAAAGAACGAGTTACCTCGCAGTTGGCAATCAACGTATTAAGCACTTAAAGATGCATAAAATTGGGCTTTATAAAAAAATATATTAGGTTTATGGTTAATAATGGCGTAAATGTGCTACCACCAACGACGGTGTAGGCCCAGCATATTTAACAAGTTGTTAGCGTATACTTTTTTCAAGATGCCAGGCTTTCCTTGAACAATTGCAGAAGTCACAGAAAGTTTTGCAATGAAGTTTTTATCAGAGTCATTGGAAGTCTGGTATATATGCCTTTTACCACCTTGCTTGCACTTAAACTTACTTGTTCCATCAATACTTTTAATTTCCGACACCATATTGTTGTATAAAAAAGGCTTCTTTGTATGTACTTTATCAACCCTTAAAGTTTGGCTAATTAATTCAAGGACACTCTGTATATGTAATATGCATGCATATATATATATAAACATATAAATATATGTTATTATTTATGTATGCTACCATTGGTGATTTTCAACAACAAAAGTCGGCAATACCAAAAAGCATGTTTTTGCATGTCTTTTTCTTTTGAACTAAAAAGACCATTTGTGGAGTTTTGGACCCTCAAACATATTTAAGGTGAAACGCAGAATGAGGGTTTTGTATCAATGACTAAACTTTTTATTGTTTTGATGCAAAAATCACTCAAAAATATCATTTTTCAAGATTTCAATTTGTTTGATATTTTTTTTTTTGAAATTTAAAATATAATATTCAATGAGTAATAATCTTGTTTAGCAATTTGAAAAAAAGTTTTCGAACGTTGTTGGAATTTGAATGAAATAAAA
Source organism: Argiope trifasciata (assembly GCA_026543055.1). Classification (NCBI taxonomy): domain Eukaryota; kingdom Metazoa; phylum Arthropoda; class Arachnida; order Araneae; family Araneidae; genus Argiope; species Argiope trifasciata. Next base: position 120,530 of record JAPMOQ010066303.1, read on the forward strand.
CAATACTATAATAGCTTTTTATCCCTTAAGATATTAAATATTTGTAAGAAATCACAATGAAAAAATGAGGGATTTAATGCACTATGTTTGTAATTGGATTTAGAATCCCCCCATAATACCAAAAGAAATGAGCAATGCATAATAAATAAATATTTTAATATAAGTCAAAAGGCCTAGAATATTTAATATAAAAATTATAAAAAAGTACTTTCTAGAATATTTTCTTTAAACCTTTAAAATTATTAGAGAATAAAAATCAAATTTTTGGTTTTTACTGTACTACGAAATATTTAAAATGCAATCTTACAAATTTACAATTTAGTAGAGCTTTAATATTTAAACGTAAAGACTAATTTCCACGCTAAAAATTAACGCAATGCAGTCAAATTAGGCACATATATTAATAATGATGATGTCGTGTCCACGTTTCCACGGAAAGTGGGTGCATTAGCTTCTGAGGGTAAAGACCCCTGAGCACCCAGAGGGCAGAATTCTGACTTCTAGCTCAAAGGAAGGTGACACGCACATTCGCTTGTACAAACCCTTTTTACAGGGGGGCTTATTCACGCATCTCCCAGATAGAACACAGAACAACCATGCCAGAACCGGGACGCCCAGATCACGGGGAAGGTACGATACCCCTGTGCCAGGACGATGGCAGATAAATATATTAAAAATACAATATTAATTTCCATTAATCCAGAGAAGGAATTATTTGTTATTACAACGTTTAGTAACTTTTAACTTCTTAGAAAAAATTTCTAAATTTTTCATATTTAATTATTCAACTTGAAGCATCGAATATCAGCAAACATCCATCATTGGATTCCTGCTCCTGTGGGAATCGACGGGAATGAAAGCGCTGATGCCCTCGCCAAAGCCTCCCGTGAGTTGGATGCACCCAATTCTGCCACCTCAGGAGAAGTTAAAACAGACTTTTAAAGCAAACTTTCGAAAAGCCTTCCATTCCATTTCTCCATTGTTCCAGACACCGTTCTTCCATCACTGCAAGACTCCGCACAGGACCCTTTAACCACTCAACAAGCGAATTTACTTAACTTCCTAATTAAATGACGAATTGAATAGCTTCCCAATTGGAATATTTACTGTTATTTTAATTCCTTTAAAGATAATACGTTTCGAGTGACTTTTCTCCTTTTAAATGATTTAGCACTTTTCACTGAATTGCAGATTAAAAATTCAGTATTTAATATTCGATGCGCTTCTCAGACACCTCATTGTATGCGAAGTGGTTAAAGACATGAAAACAGCACCGGACTGCATTTGCAAGCATTGCCCCTCATCACAATGAAGCCCAGAACACATCTTCAGCTGCCCTGTCATTGCTGCTGCCGTCTCAGGACTCTTTCGAGGGAAGAGGTTCTGTGCAGCCTTCAGGTTCGCCGAGCTCGTCCTGAAGACTCTTGGACACATTTGAATCTTTTACTATCCACAGAAAATGACGACGACAACATGGATCAACAACACTTACACAAACCTTAATAATTTCAATTGAAAACTGCCTTTAAAAGCAGAGGCAGTATTTTTTCCGGCTCAAAAAAAAAAAAAAAACAACAACAACGAGATTATTCAATTTTTCAGCGTTTTTTTTTAATACAAATACAATGCACTAAAAACGGCTAACTTAACAAATCTATATTTTAGAATTTTTTTTTCACATTTTCAAATAACAATTGACTCGACTGTAAAGCTAATGGACACATCTGAAGACTTATGGACACATTTGAATTTTTTACTAACCATAGAAAACGACAGCAACAATATCAGCAAACATTTGAAAGTATTAAGCGATTTCTAATACAAATATTTTAAAAGATCCTGCTATTACCTGTGGAATCCCTCAATTTATTATCTAATTTAAACGCAGCTGGTGTTTTAAGGGGAGCACAGATAAAATTTTCGGGGCCTCCAAGACATGCTACTGAAAAACCACAGGCCGCAGGGAAATTATGTCTCGGATTTGCATTCTTTTTACCGTATTCGTGATCAGGATGGGCAGTATAGCACCCCTCAGAACGGGCACCTGTCTGTCGAAAGCTGTGTGACATCCTCTCAACAGTTGTTCTTATACGGTTTTCTTCCTCCTGCCCCAGTACATGGTGTCCTGATTTGACTAGTTTATGTGTGGCGATATGCTGGAGCTACTTGTTGAAGTCGTGTTTTACTTTCATAGTAATTCACCATTCCCTCCCTCCATCACCCAAAATGAGATTCCTTTTTATGTGAGATCCTCCTGAGGGGCAACTGGTTGGTCAGATTTAAAAATGGTTTAGCAATTTTATGCTTTTTTATTGTAAACTAGCTGGTACCGGGCGCGTTTCTGATGCAGAAGAAATAATCTTGGAAAATATCGTTTCGAATTTGATTAGGAATGGCATTTAATTTCTTGTCGGCAATGAATACATTCATTGAAATTGAAGGATATATGAAGGAGAAGCATAAATAGTATTTATTCTATTTTCATTATTCTATTTTATAAACAAATATTCATTTTCATGTATCAGATTTGCGTATTCTTTAAGAAAAGCGAAACTTGGGGTTCTTTCAGAATGGTAATGAAAGAAACCATTGATTGGATCTCGGGATTCGTTTCATATTCGTTCAGAATTCTCAAGTTTAATGCTAGAAAATGGGATTAAAATACTTTTTAATATTTAATATAAATATAATTTTTTATTTAAATTATATTATAATTATTTTTATTTTAATATTTAATCACAACTTAATTAATTAAATTGCTATTAAATAATCGTGATTGTAGTAATAATAATTTAATATGTGATTATAATAATTTTAATAATAAAAATAATTTCTTTTAAAATTGATTAAACATAGAAAATATATTTATACCATGAAATCTTTAATATAGTTGAAAAGATAATTTTTTGAAAACTGAGATGGTGTGAAATTATTTGTGGTGTAATATTTTCAGAAGCTACGAAAAAAAAACCCGTTAAAATTTTATTAAATATTTAGGTAAAATTTCAAACCTATAGGACTGTTTCCCCTAAAACTTTCTCTCACTCTCTCTAATAAAGCTGTTATCTCAGAGAACGAATCACATTGCATTTATGTACAATAACTAAGAAGTATCAATGTTTAGCTTGAATTTACCATCTTTACTAAATCACTTGTGTCTCCTTGGTGAGTTATTTGCGGTTAATCCATGACAATCCT
>JAPMOQ010066303.1:128369-147689 GCA_026543055.1 Argiope trifasciata
ATGAATTAACTTTTCCAAATATTCATTTGCTTTTTGGTTAATTCTGTTTGTTGATATTTTTTGTTTGATAAACTACATGGCAATCACCTGCGCGTAATGGTACACAGCAAGTTCTGCAGATATATCACGTTTCGCTGCTCTTTCCTTTTGAAGAGCATACTCTACACCTTCTAGTCGGATTTGTTTTTAAGCCAGTGATTATTGGCAGTGAACTTATTTCAAAATCCCTCGGACAATCAGATGAAATATCTACGTATCATTCATTGAAAAGTTCTTCGCCGATACGTTCCGTCATGGTGGAATTTTTGGAATGAGACTAAAATGGTGATAAAAAACTGAATACCAAGAACAGTAATTTTTTTTTGGTACAAAGTGGACACGATTCAATATGATACGCCAAGTTTTTGCAATATTCTATATCACTCTGGTTGTCATAAACTGAAATAGAGAATGCAAGTGCAATGACGAGCTAGCTCGCCACCGGTCAGCAAAGTGTTAATTGCGACCGAAAATTTCTTTCGAAATTCTTTTTCTTCATTTTACCATTTCTTAAACAACAATTCCCGACAATGGCTTCGTAGTGATTATTCAAAAAAACAAATAGCTAAATGATATTAAATTTTGACCCATTATTAATAGTATCTGAAGTTGTGTAATTTATAATAAGAAATAAATCTGATCAAAAGTAAATTTTAAAAAATAAACATACTGAGAGAGCTACAAAGAGTATAAAACGTTTCTATCAGTTTTAATAAGTCGTTTCACAAATGTTTTATGCAAGTTTAAAAATAACAGATCCCTTTTAAGTTATATATTTCTTTTATAATCATCACCAGCTGGTACCCGGCTTGTTGCTGCTGCCGAAAAGAAAAATATTAAGTGCAATCATTTGGCAATGTTTTATCGAAATAGGATGGAAGGCACGACAGCATATAAAATACGAACCAACAAATATTCCTTTTTATGCATTCAATTTGTGTATTCTTTAAGAATTGTACGAACAAACATTCATTTTTATATAATAGATCTATGTATTTGTAGCCTGGTTGGTAGAGCGTCAGTCTCGTAACCGAAAGGTCGCGGGTTCTGTCCTCGTCTCGACCAAAGACCGCCGTGCTGGTTAATGGCAGTTGGGGCACGTTAAATATGTCACAACTGCAAAGTCCTCCAAGTTCTCATAACAAAACGATACCTCTGGGGGTGCTGAATCAGGGAAGAGTCGGTCTCTGATTTGGATCTAAATTCTGACTTGCGTATGGATGAATGAGTTCGATCACCCCCTAAAAAAGGTTGTGTCGTGTGTGTTCGAGCAAAGTCGCACTTTCACTTTAATGGTGCTCGTTCACAACGAAAGGTGCACACCTCTGCCATAATTCGAAAGAGCTCTGCTCATTCGAGCTTGGTATGACCAAGTGGCATTAGAGCCACCAGCACCATGTATTTGTTCAGAATGGTAATGTAAATAAATATCTTTCACAATGGTAATGAAAGAAAGTGTTTATTGTGACTCGTTTCATATTCGTTCGGAATTTTCAAGCTTAATTTTAGAAAATATGATTAAAATATTTTCTTCTAAAAATTGATTAAACGTAGAAACATATTTTTACCATAAAATCGTTAATACAGTGGAAACGTTTATTTTTGAAAATTAAGAGGGTGCAAAATTATTTCTACTACAATATTTTTTGGTCTTCACTGCAAAAAACGCTATCATTTAATTAAAATATAAAACCCACTGGGTTAGTCTTCCCAACACTTTATCTCGTAGTCTGTCATAAAGTTGTTACCCCTGAGAATTACTTGCACGGCATTTGCGTATTATAGCTATACAATATGAACCTTTCACTTGGATTGAGCATTTCTACAGAATCTCTTGTCTCCTCGGCGAGTGATTTGGAGATGAATCCTTGGTAAATAGATGCAATGGAGGTTAAAGTTTTATTTTTTATTTTATATAATTGTACAATGCCTATAGCCATCCCGTAGGTGTAAGCAGTAAGCTGACCCAGTTGCATCGCCACCGGATGAATGGTACAGGAAGGCATACAGACAAATATTCATTTTTCTTTATAGAGATGAAAGATAAAGAATCTGGAAGGTGTTTTCCAACACAGCTTTGGGAAAAAAAGTAACCGTGACCTTCCAAAAACTTCACCATCCTTGTACTTGAAAATTGTGTAATCCAGATCTTAAGAAATGACTTCCGTATTAAAATAAAGACGATTTACATTTCTGATATACGATATTTGCCGTTCGTCTTATCATGTATAAATGAGAGGAAGATAATTGCAAAGAAGTGTCGTTTACAATCAGCACGTAGAGATAAAATTCGTTTATTTATTCTTTGTAACATGAAACATGTTGATTCGAGAATGACATTAAATCAAGAGAACAAAGCTTGCTTTTCAGTACTTACAGTGCGCTCATATTTGTATGAAAAAAAAAAAATATATATATAAATCTTCAAATTCGGGCAAAATTTATATTTTTTAGAGAACAATAAAATTACTTGTGGGAAAACTTAAAAAATTTAATAAAAATTTTAAAAAATAAATCCTTTAAAAACATTTTTTGAATTCTTTACAAATAAAGAATGCAATGCAATGTAATTTTTGAATTCTTTACAAAACGATTGAAAAAATACGAAACCAGAAACACAGGGACTCGAGACAGTTATAAAATTACAATAACAGAAATGAAAATATTAAAAAAGGTTGTCAATTTGGCGACTTTTCGCCAACAAAAAGTTATATCAATGATAATTGATAATTATTCTCCTGTATATATATATATATATATATGTACATACATACATACATACATACAGGATGTGTGCGTGTTATAGTAAAATTCAATTTTTAAAGTTTTTTTAAACTTTATTTATTTATTTTTTGAATTTCCTAAATATTTATTCCTATCAGAGAAAATAGTTGCTTAGAATGATTTCCACCGATTTTGGATTTCCTATTTAATTCTTCTAATTACGAGTGAAATTGTAAATGTAACACTGAACACAATTTATGTTTCATATTAATAGTTAAATATTAATTAAAGAAAGTACAACTAAAAGAATTTTATATATAACTTATATTTCTTCTTTATATACACAAAGAAATTATTTTGAGTACATTATTTTTTATTTAAAATTTTTTTAACTAATCTAAATCGCAAAGGTCATAAAAATTTAGCAAACATCGGGACCTATATTTCGAAAAGAATTAACTCAATCATTAAATTAAATATCTTAAATATTCTAATTTAATTGATGATAAATTTTAATTATTTAATAGTATGAGCAATGAAATACTTTTTCTCTTACAAGCATATCTTTCAATAATAATCTATATAAATAAAAATGAATGTATGTCCGTATGTCTTCCTAAACATTTCATTCGATTGTGATGAAACTGGGCCATCTTATTGCTTATATCTATGGGATGGTTATAGAAATAGTACAATTATCTAAAATTGAAAAAATAAATCGAATCCCAACTACATCTATTTGTCAAGGATTCATCTCCATATAACTCGCCGATGAGACAAATGACTCAGTAGAAATGCTAAATCCAAGTGAAAGGTTCATATTTTGTAGCTGTAGTATGCGCATGTCATGCAAGTCATTCTCAGAGGTAACAACTTTATGACAGATGATGCGAGAAAGTTTTTAGGAGACCAACCCTGAGGGTTAAAAATTTTAATTAAATGTTAGTGTTTTTCACAGGAACATTGTAGTATAAATAATTTTGTACCATCTTAATTTTCAAAAAAAATATCTTTTCGACAATATTTATGATTTTATAGTATATTTTCGATGTTTAATCAATTTTGAAAGATAATATTTCTAAAAATCCTATGTATCCTAAAATTGAATTTGAAAATTCCGAACGAATATTAAACGAATCACAAGATACACTAAATACTTTCCTTCACTACCATTTTGAAAGTACACCAAGCTTTACAATTCTGAAAGAATATACAAATCTAATATACAAAAAAAGATATTTGTTTGTTCGTATTTTATGTACTGTCGTATCGTTCATCCTATTTCGATCAAACATTGTCAAATTATTGATGGATTGCGCTTAATATTATTTATTTCGGCGACAGCAAAGCGCAGAGTATTAGCTAATTCAGAATTACAAAAAAACATTTTATTCCATTTCCTAAAATTCACCTATTACACAAATCACGCTTTTAATAACGCAATCTGATCCTCAATAATGACTTGTTTACACAGATTTTTCTCTAAAGATTGAGTTGAACATCATCATGTTCCTTAAATAAAGCCTCGAGTAAACTGATACCCTCTCGATCCAGTAATAAAACTAAATATGCGTCTAACCCCCTGAAAAAAGGATAATGAAGACAGCAATAATGAAGAGCAGACTTCGGGCTGTATACCTTTCATGATGACACCCACCCTCCGTGTCTTCTCGGAACGTCTCCTTGATTTAGAAAGGCATCGGATGTCGCTTTTAATCAGAGGTATCAATGCCTTTATGGGGTTCTTGTCTCTTCTGTGGAAGATGAAGCTGAATGAGCTCTTTTCATCTTTCGGGCCATTTCTCTTCAAAGCGAAATGATACTGATTACTGAGCCATAACTTAATTTCATGATTTGTTCCTCTTTTATGCCCTTTTTGAGGGGAAACGTGAACGAATGCTGGCTGCAGATGAACTCAAACGGCCACCGTTGCCACATTTGTTTATTTAAATAAGAAATTTTGAATCCTATTTCTACTGTTTTTTTTTCTTCCGGAAGATTGATATATTATTGTAGTTTACTCTAATTATTGTTTACTTAAAATAAAATAATAAATTACGTTGCAAAAATGTTTCCAATAAAAAAATTTAAAAAAAATTCCTGATACAAAAAATAATAAAAAAAAATAAAAAGGTAATCGAAATTTGCAAATTCTTAGGTCTGCAAAAAACGCTGAAAGTTCTCTTAGACTAATTATTTAATTTCTATTTAAATCGATATCATTTTTGGAATAAATACGTACAAGTGTATTTCAATTCCAATCAATTATTTCCGTTAAAAAGAATTTTATTTGCATCTACTTTATAAATCACTCCAATCGCCATGGATTAAGTATTGCTGGCGACTCAAATCGATAGGACCATTTCAGCATTGGTCAACAATACTCGTCTTTCTTTAATTTTTTTCCCTCGTGAAATCCGAGGAATAGCAAGCAGTGTAGGACAGTGAATTAACACAGCTTCAAACCGTCGGTTGAACAACTAAGTAAGGCGAGGAATATTAAAATGAAGCCGGGGCACGTCAAATAAGTATTGTAAAGTCCTCCAAGTTCCCATAACCTCTGTGGGTACTGAATCAGGGATGAGTCGGTCTCTGATTTGGATCTCAATTCTGACTTGCAGATGGATGGATGAGTTCGACCGCTCTAAATAATCTCTAATAATAAGGTTATCGGATGTTAAGTCTCCCTTAGAAAGTCCAATGCATCCCAGAATGCGATCCGGTGAAGCTGGTGGTAACAGCAATTTTTACAAGTGGGATGGATTTTTTTACCACTTTCAAAAGAGAGATATTTTAAGAAGCCAATTTTCAGTCTGGCAAGACTAGTCTGAGAACCATGGTCACATTTGATTTCTATATTGAATTCAGTTTATATCTTTTGTTTGAGAATAGTTCTCCGTGAGTATGCGAGGAGGTAGGGGCCGTTTCATTCTCACTACCCTCTTTGGAAAATCTATCAGTGATCTCATGACCACTAATGTTTAACTATGATAGGGTCCATTGGAGGTTCTGATTCTGAGGGGTAACCCTTAGTTTGAGCAGAATTTATACGTCGTTTGCAGACTATTAGCCCCAGAGATGTTATTGAACGTTAAAAAGTCTTTAATATTAAGAGGATCGAGTATTAATTCTCCCTTAGAAAGTCCGATTCGATCCGGTGAAGCTGGTGGTCACAGCAGTTTTTACAAGTGGGATGGATTTTTTACTTCTTTCAAAGGAGAGATATTTTAAGTGGCCACTTTTCTGTCTGGCCAGACCAATCTGGGAGCCATTTTCAAGTCTGGTTTCCAACAGAGGGTCAGGGGATGTTCCCGTGTACCATTGGTATTCAAGTGGAATACGCCATATTGAATTCAGTTTAGATCTTTCGGTTGAGCATAATTCTCCATGGGTAAGCGAGGAGGTAGGGGCCGTTTTTCTCACAACCCTTTTTGTCCAATCTGTCAGTGATCTCATGAACACTAATGTTTACCAATGATGGGATCAAATTGAGATGGAACATTGAGATTTTGAGATCTCCCAGAGTTTGAGCAGAATAGATACACTGTTTTCTTCATTTGTAGAGTATTAAACCCTAAGATGTTGTGTATTGAGACTCTCCGACAAGGGTGAAAAAGCACAAAAGTTATTATGTAATATGACTGTTATGACACTTCCGTTTTCGGAACACCACTTTCGTTTTCGTAATCAATTTATTTTGATCCAACATAAGACTGAGAATTGCACGCGGCTACTTATAATGAGGATAGAAACTGATCAGCATATTTACAAAGGAAAGAACTTCAAGTGGATTTAATGATCCGTACATCATACGGATGAAAGAACGTAACGTATAAAAATTCCATACTTAAAGTAAACACACCATATTCCACTTAAATCAAAACCAGGTTGCCATATTCCAAGTTGGAATAAGATGCAAAAGAAACAGGAAACTTAAAACTTATTAGGAGTGGCAACAATGGCCAATGCACTACTGTTCGTAGATGAATTCATTCGATGAAGAAAGTGATTAAAATTTGACGTGGAGGATCGAATTCCTCTTACTCAAATGAGAAATCAGCTTTTAAAATATTATTTTCGAATATAAAGAATCATCTTTACAAGGGCGAAAATCGATATGCCTCACGAAACACAGTCCTGTACAAAACAAAGGAGGGGTCACCCTAATAACTTTCTAATTCAGATATCAAGCACGCCTTCTTGAGGAACACCCTTGCTACACATCAACCGGATGCCGATGGAGCGTCGTCTAATAGACGGAAGAAGCTCATCTGCACCGTAATTGAGTGGCGGCACCCCTGGCGGATAGAGATGGGGAGGTCAGAGTCATGCTCCACCCCTCGCTAAATACTTCGCTCCGAGAGACATCTTTGCTGAAGATTTATGGCTATTTTCTCGGCTGGAGGATGTAGTTACAGAAAGTGATGGCACGTTTTAAGTCTTAACAGTTTGCGTTTTGAGTGTCACTCTTATTAGAAGGGAAAATAACAACAACCTCATATAATAAAATATAGGGATAATATAAAAATAGGGAAAAAGGGGATCTTATATAATAAAATATGTTTGATCTTTACGGTTTTAGCTATAAATAACCCGACCGTAAACGTTTAGCGGCCTTCTTTTTCGCAGCTATCAGTGTCGACTTAGGGCTAATTATTTTGAGGGCTCGTAAATGTCTAGCCATAAAAAAATAAGAGGAAGAAAAGAGTTATTTTCAATTGTCATGAATCTGCGTATTTGTAACATTGCAAACAAGCAAACAGTGTTGATATCTGTTTATGAATGGTAAATAATTTAAATTAAATTCAAATCACTCTTATTGGAAGAGGAAAAAAGCAACCTTATAGAATAAAATATGTTTGGTCTTTACGATTTTTGCTATAATGAACTCGACCGTAAATGTGAGCGGCTTTCATTTCCACAACTGTCAATGTCGGCTTATGGCTAATTATTTTGAGGGTCCATGAATGTCTTGCCATAAAAAAGATAGCGGAAGAAAAAGGTTATTTTCATCTATGATGAATCTGCATATTTGTAACAATGCAAACCAATGTAGAGTGTTGATATCTATTTATGAAATGCTAAATAATTTAAATTAAATTGAAAGAAGATTTATGGCTTCTTTCACGGCTGGTGGATGAAGTTTCAGAAAGTGATGGCAAGTTTTAAAGTCTTAACAGTTTGTGTTTTGAGTGTCACTCTAATTGGAAGGGGGAAAAAATACGGATCTTATATAATAAAATATATTTGGTTTTTACGGTTTTAGCTAGAAATAACTTGATCGTAAATGTTGAGCTGTCTTCTTCTCCACTGTTGTCACTGTCGACTTATGGCTAATTATTTTGAGGGCTCATAAATGTCTAAAAATAAAAAAAAGTAGTGGAAGATAAAGGTTATTTTCAATGCCGCCAATCTGCGTATTTGTAACATTACAAACAAGCGTATAGTGTTGATATCTATTTACAAAATGATAAATAATTTAAATTGAATTCAATGAAGATTATGACTTCTTTCTCGGCTTGAAGATGTTGTTACAAAAAATGATGGCAAGTTTTAAGTGCCAACAGTTTGTGTTTAAAGTGTCATTCTTATTGGAAGGGGAAAAAACAATCTTATATAATAAAATATTTTTCGTCTTTACTGTTTTAACTTATAAGTAACTGGACCGTAAATGTTTAGCGGCCTTTTCCACGGTTGTCAGAGTCGACTTATGGCTAATTATTTTGAGAGTTCATAATGTCTAGTCATAAAAACTAGAGGAAGAAAAATGTTATTTTCAACTGTCAGGAATCTGCGTATTTGTAACATTGCAAACATGCGTATACTGTTGATATCTATTTACAAAATGATGAATAATTTAAATTAAATTCAAAGAAAAGCATTTTTATGATATTTTAATTAGATTCATTGAGAAAGTTTTCTTTTCTCTACTTTTTAAGAAAAAAGTTTAAATAAATTTCCGAAATTCTTAAAAATTAATGTATAATGAAAGAAATTAAAAACTAACTGAGCTTAGTTTGATAATATTGTGTTTCTATAAAAATGATCAATATATCGTTTAAAATAAACAAGCATGATAACATAATCAAGAATCAATCTGCTAATATACGAAATTATAAGTGAAACATGAAGTTTAGGTTAACGATTTTTTTAAAAATATTGTTTTTAAAGATGTATTTGTTTGAAAAATCTCAGGGTATAAAATTACAGTAATCAAAGCATTTTTAAAAAAATTTAAGGTTAAACATAAACACTAGCCGGTAACCAAAATGAAATCGAAAACGCAAATTAGTTGTGAATATCAATTTATTGGATCGCGATTTATCGTGAACCTATTATTCATGATCATGATTTCGATCTATCGATATTTTTGGAAAAATAGCATAGAAAAATCGGTTTTTCAAAAATATTGCCCCTCCCCCCCCGATAAGTCGAAAATTGGCACAGCCCTAGTAATGAATTTTTATTATGGTTACAAATGAATCGGCAGAAAACAGTATACAATTATGAAAAAGAAATTGATAAAGGAGAAATGTAAAAAGTTTATAGTACTTATACAGAAATTGACTTTCTGATTCGGGTATATATTTTTAAAATTCATTATCTGGTAAATCGCATGACATTGATTATGATAAAGACGTTTTCAAAATTAAGAAGTAATGTGCAATACATCTAGATACTTCTATTAGCAAATGTAATTTATGGCAGTAATCGGATGTATAATTACAACGATAAGTAACTTTGTTGACCGGGAATTTTGCACAGAAACTATGTCATGTCACTGGCTATTATTTTATAACTGAATATAGGGTTAAGAAGATCTAAATAAACTCCAATAAATTTTATTAACACAGAATGAAATGAAATTAAACTTCGGACATATTTTTTTATATAAAAATATGTCCAAAGCAAAATAGGGACATTCAAAAAATAATTATATTATAGTAAAAATAAGATGCTGACCTGCCTGAAAAGTATTTTTATTTTTTGGAAAAATAAAATGCGTCAAAGATGTATTCAGTTAAACTTTTTAAAAAATTATGTCACTCATTCAATAAGACGCGAAAACAAACAAACAAACGTCGTATTATTCCAATATTCTATACCGCCCTGGGTCATAAATTGAAAAAGATAATGCAAGTGCAATGACGAGTTAACTCATCACCGGTCAGTAACGTTTCGGTATGAAAAGACGAGTTAACTCGTCCCCATCAGTAACGTTTCGATTTGAAAAGACGAGTTAACTCGTCACCGGTTAACAACATTCGGGTATGAAAAGACGAGTTAACTCGTCATCGGTCAGCAACGTTCGGGTATGAAAAGACGAGTTAACTCGTCATCGGTCAGCAACGTTCGGGTATGAAAAACGAGTTAACTCGTTACCTATCAGCTTCTTTCATAATCTCTTTTTCTGCTAGTTAACCCGACTATAATACAAAGTGCAAAAATAAACTGCGAAGTGTGTTTTCAATATACACATAATTAATTATGTCTGATGTGAAAGTAATATCTTCATCGGACAAAAAAAAAAGGAATTGCGTAGTTTCTGAGAGCAACATCTTATTATGATTTTGAATAAAGGATGACATTGAGTAAGTCTAATGAATATCACGTTTTCAACAAAATATTTGTGGGTGTGGTGAAATTCTATACCGAGTTTGCGAAATTTATTGCAATTCAAGAAAAAAAATATGAAAATTAATTGAGAATTTTTTTGTTTATTAATTAATAAGCCAAATGGTTCTTTTGAACTTTTAAAACATGACCTTTATAATAAAAATAGAAAACAGAAAATTTCGCAAAATAAAAAAAAAATATGTATACAAGGATTTTCAAGGAACTTTGCTTTTCATTTGCTTCCATAGTACACTTTTTTTGTGTGAATGCATCGAATTTTAAGTAATATTAAGTTATTTATTAATCAATATATTTTAAGTTATATTAATTAATATATTAAGTAATATTAACTTATTAATGTAGAACGAATAATTTTGGTTTAATTTTATGTATAATAACGAAATTTAAAAGTTACTTTGTAGATGTTAAAACCCCCACAAAATGGAAAATAATGGAAAATTCTACTCCTTCAAATCTTTATTTCATAGATTTTTTCTGTGAATATGATCCAGGAAGTTATTTGTGCTGTTTTGGGTCTCATAGAACAAACACGATTTATAAAATATTTGTTTCATCTAAAATGAACAAAGAGGAAATCCTGCAAAATTGAATAATATTTTTGACTAAACGAAGTCAATGTTCATTCACAGGAATAAAGACTGATATGATTATATTAGTATGGTACTAATATAGATTATTTATTATTTCTAAGGGCTGAGGTGGCCTGGTGGTAAGGTCTCGACTTCGGAACCGGAGGGTTTCAGGTTCGAGACTCGATTCCATTGAAGAACCACCGTGTGAGGAGGTCTGGTGTACTTTAAATCCGTCAGGCCAAACGCCCACTCGCAGGTGTGATGTGGAGAGTTGGGTGGCAGTTCAGGTGTCTCCCTCATCATCTGACCGTGGTTCAAAAGGACGAGGTCCGTCCCAAAATAGCCCTAGTGTTGCTTCAAAAAAAAATCCTGGATGTTAATATAACTAAACTCTCACTATATTTAGTTTTAAAGGCATCTTTCTCTAAGCAAAAAAAAAAAAAAAAAAACATATCTTTGTATCCTCTTTAACATTTCTGCTCTGAGCGTGCAGCTATCTTACTGCTCCTTTGTTATAATGAATCACACTTAGCGTATTTATATTACTATGTGTATTGATTTCTCATAAAATTTTACAACATTATTTACCACATTTATCCAATTGATGTAGCTGCTTCGGTTGACTAAACAAAACTAAATTATTATTTTTAATTCTTTTGAACAAATAATTGATAACTTTCTATTTTACAAATGATTCGAAAATTAATCACTGTTAGAGAGTTGTGGGATGCGTTTAACTAGTAAAAAAATGAGGATTTGTGATAGTTGCATTTTTATGGATTTTTTAATTATGTTTTTAATTTTTGTATTAGACTTATAATCATGAAAATATGGATAGGCTGTGTAAAATTCATAGAATCAAGGATGAAAGTATATAATGCAATTCTTTTTTCAGCACTTGAATAATAAAATTTCAGGAGAAAGCAAAAGCAACAAATTTCATTTTTGGAAAGGTTTTTTCCAAGGTGAAAACAACATGCCATAACATTTATCTGATGTATCCAATTTAAACAGGTGCGAAAAAGTTCAGTAGGTGACAACAATCGCTTAACTTTTATAGGCTTTACCGTTACGAGATGAAGACTAATACAGTTTAGGTGTCTCCCTCGTCATCTGATCGTGGTTCAAAATGGCGAGGTTCGTAACAAAATAGCCCTAGCGTTGCTTCAAAACGGGATGTAAATATAACTGAACTGAGTCATTATTTTTAATTCTTTTGAACAACTAATTGATAACTTTCCATTTTACAAATGATTCGAAAATCAATCACTGTTAGAGACTTTGTGGGGTGCCTTTAACTAGTAAAACAAAATGAGGATTTGTGATAGTTGCGTTTCAGTTTTTCAGTTTTTAGTACTGATCTTAAACATATGGATAGGGTGTGTAAAATTTACATACTCAAGGGTGAAAGTATGTCATGCAATTCTTTTTTCAGCATTGGAATAATAATACTTCATGAGAAAGCAAAAGCAGCAAACGTATTTCATCTTTGGAAACGTTTTTCACAAGGTCAAAACAACATGTCATAACATTTTTCTGATATATCCAATTTAAACAGGTGTGAAAAAGTTCAGTAGGTGACAGCATCACTTAACTTTTATAGGCTTTCCCGTTACGAGACGAAGATTAACACTACAAACATACTTTACAACACGAAAACAAGGTTACTATTCTCTTCTTTTATTTATTTTATTTTATGGGATTGTAAAAGTTTTTTTAACTTGCTGCCACACCATTCTGAATGAATAAACAGTGTATTTCATGTTGGATCTGTGCCATCTACATTTTCCATAAAAATGTACTTGCGTGATTGTGATATCTATTATTTTTTTGTTTGTTCGGATATCTCAGGAATCATAAACAAATGTCAAAATCTTAATCAGATGTCTGTCAAAACCATAAAGAACAGGATGCTTCCAATCCAGGCTGTCATCAATTCGTTCGTTTAACGGCACTCTGGGCAACTCTTTACATTCATGCTGAATTGACTGCTGCATTCGCGAATGTCATTAGCTCGCATCCAACTGCATTTTTTAATAGGAGACGGAAAGTTTGCTGTCTCGTGCAAAAAAAGGATTCGAGCTTTTATGTGTTCGGCATTGTAGACAGTACAAACCAATGAAAGAAAATAATACAACCGACTATTCACATTTATAAGAACAGTTTTTATAGAAAGAAGAATTTTTTATCTTTAGATTATATAATTTATATTAATTATTAGTTAATTGATTCTTAATTAACAATCTGCAAACCTCTTAATCTGTGGTTGTATCTAGAAATCTATACTAATATTATAAATGTGAATGTTTGGATGGATAGATGTTTGTTACAATTTAAGGATAGCATCGAACTTATAAAATATTTAAACAAAACAAAAAAAAATGATATCATACCGCTCTCTTCAATTTCCAATAGTAATAAATAGTTTCCATATCACGCCTGTCAGCTAGATACAAATCAGAAACTTCATCAATACTAACATAATTGTAAAACTCAGCTTCCTTTTCCTTTATTCTATGATGGGAAATACATAATTTTTTTAATGAAAAGTACAAAAAAATTAATTAAAAACATTACAAAACATTTTATTTACAAACTTTTAAATTATAATCATTAGTAATCATGAATATTTTTAAATGCGGCTCACAATATGAATTTTAACTACAGTATTACTTCCTATCTATACTAATATATAGAGGTGAAAGTTTTCATGTTTGAATGGATGGATGGATGGATGTTTATTACTCAATCACGCCAGAACGGCTGAACGGAACTGGATGAAATTTAGCTCAAAGATAGATTGTAGTCAGGAATAAAAGAGACTACTTCTTATTCAGGGTCATGGAGTGGTTCATTTTATTATTCATTAAAAACTAACTTTCGCGCCAAAGAGCTGAGGCCAAATCCCGCCAAAGGTAAGCAAAGCTCCAGTGTTTTTTTCCCAACAGAAAAGACGTTAGGGTTAGCATGACTTCGACAGATTATTTCAAATGATTCTATTTATTTTCTTTGTGTTTGAGGCATTTAAAACCAAAGACTTTTAATGAATTGATCTTTCGGATTCATTCTGAAGTACTTTTGAATTAAAAGAAAACATAATAAAGGAAATAAAACATTTCTAATCTGCATCGCGTTACCGCAACTGGCGTAGGGTAGTCAAGTATTTGCGTTACGCCAACTGGCGTTGAAAGTTCGCGCGTAATTGTTAATTAATGTGTTTTCATTTAAATTAAAAATTTTAAAATTATGTTTATAATACTGTAGTGGCTATCTCGATCCGTAAATAAAATGGATTTGACCAAGACTTGATTTGCTGTTTTGTTTTATTTAGATATACAAAATAAACTGTTTTTACGTTACTGTTGTGTTTTTGTTATTAAATTGCATTGTTATATATTTTTCGTATATGCTTATTCCTTTAAATGTATCGTTTTTTCGTTAGGTTTAATTTTTTATTTGTCATTATTTGATAGTTTATATGTTATATGTCACTATTTGATTTTTTATATGCCATTATTGATAGTTTATAAGTCATTATTTGATAGTTTATATAGTTATTTTAACTTAATTGGCATTATTTATAAATTTTAACAGTCTACTATGACAGAATTAAAATTTTAGCGCCCTTTTGGTCTTGACAGTATATTATGATAACAAATTCTGTGCCTTAAGGCTACAACTACAATAAGGAAGAAAAAAAAGCGCTCCGAATGACAGTGTGAGTGAAATAGTGGTACATGGGGGAAAATATTCTGAACGGTACCCCATAACCGTAGAAGAATCTGTAATGCACCCAATTCGGCAGTCGCGCTTTGAGAAAAAAATTCTTTATTCGGCACCTCATATCATTCGTATTGTTGCTTCGGACATCTGTGCGTGTTATCTGTTGATCCAATCGTGAAATGTAGAAAGTCATTTTTTTTATGAATCGTCGGTTGATAAGATTATTCGGTAAGATAATCTTCAAATGCGATTTTTGCGATTATTGTGACAGTTGCGAAGATTTCTGTCCCCAGAATTACAATACATCAGCAGGCTTATGTAGTTTGCAGTCACTGACACGATTTAGAAAGGGACCCTGTTTTAAGAGAGTAAATAGTAGCATGAATTTTGTGCAGAATGAGATGGAGTAACAAAATGAAGAATTTCGAGAAGGTTTTGAATAAGGCTGTGACGAAAAAATAATCGATTTTTTTTATGTCAGTTTTCGAAAAATATCGATATATTAATAACATGATCATAAATATTGTTGTTGTTTTTTATGGATAATAAAAAATTCAAATGTGTCAATAAGCTTTACAATTGAGTCAAATGTTATTTGAAAATGCGAAAAAAAATCTCTAAAATGTAGATTTTTATATTTAGGCATTTTTAGTATATTGTATTAAAAAAACGCTGAAAAATTGAATGAACTCATTCTTTTTGAGTCGAAAAAAAATACTGCCTGAGCTTTTAAAGGCAGTTTTCAATTGAAATTCTTAAGGTTTGTGTGACTATTATTGATCCGTGTCGTCGTTTTCTGTGGATAACAAAAAACTCAAATCTATCCAAATATCTTCAGGACGAGCTCAGCGAGCCTGAAGGCTGTACAGAACATCTTCCCCCGAAAGAGTCCACAGGATTTCTATAAATACTGTCATTTATAAAAATACGGAATTTCTGTTATCAGAATTTCTTCAAAGTTTTAAGCATGTCATTTGTTTTCAGCATGTCATTTTGGAATTTCTGTTACTAACTGAATGATATTTTTGACTATATAAATTGAAGCTTTCTTTGTTTTGGAGTCGTTTTGATCGCTCAATATGTTAAGAGATTCTATTTATAACTTACCAGCGGGTGACCGAGCTCCGCTCGGAGAAAACAGGTATCGAAGCTAACTCGAAAATTTAAATTTTCAATTGTGATTTATCAAAACAATACATGCCATAAGAAAATTTATGAAACCATTGGTGAAAAGATAACCAGTTAAAGTGCACCATTGTAAACTATTCTAAAGGTAAAGTAAAGGTAAAGATTTAAGTGTGTTGAAGTTCAATATTTTTGACAAATTTATTTAGAAAAACCAAACATATATACATACATAAGAAACATATTATAAACCTAAAACAGCATAAACATAAAACTTTATTAGTTCGCCATATTGGCTATAGATGGCAGCACATCACCGCTTGAAAATTTAAGTAGCCATTATGGCGAACTAATGAAGTTTGAAAATATCCTATCTGTAACTCCGACCTGCTCGACCGTAGCGCTTCAAAACCGGCGCCAATCGATTCCTCGTGGCCAAAAACCCCAGACCCCCAAGTTTACCGGAGTTTATTAATTCTGGGGCGATTTTCGACTTGGCAACCATTCCTCGTATTATAGTATTAGATAATAGCTATAAATAAATGACGATATTAAGATATATCGAAAAATATAGATTTATGCTGGACGATATATTGCGATGAAGAAATTTAGTTAACGAACAGTTCTTGTTTTGAATCAACCAAACATTTTTCATTAATGTGGAATTTTAAAGGTTAAGTCAAGAGTTTTCTTCCGATAATGATGAAATAATTTGAGAAAGTAAGTTAAATGAGACCCACTGGAAAGTTTTGATTCTCAATAAATTTTGAATCGAGATACAAAGACTGCTTTAACGAACATCAATATTATAAAAAGAAAAGAACAAATTCAGTTTTGAAAATTATGCTGAATATAAAAACTGAGCTGTGAAAACTTTCGGGTGATCTTAAAGAGAAAGAAGTTATGGGTAAAAATATACGTATAAATACATTTTTTTAATAAATTCACTACTTAATTTTTCTGATAATATCTATAAATGAAAAACTATTTCACCTGCAATAAAACTCCTGGTTCATTTCATATCCCATATTAATTAAAACACACGCTGAAATTTTTATGTAAATACCTCTATTAGTTTTTGAGACTATGTTAATGATGGAGAAGTTTTATGAAGATTAAAATTATGAGAAAATGGAAGTGAAAGACAAATTTTAGTTGAAAAATAGTGACCTTGGACGATAAGACAGGTCTTCCTTTTACTAGAAAAGATATATTGTTTTGGAAAGTGGAAAGTCTGAACTATAAGAAATAACAATTCAAAACATTTGGCATGTCATAAACCAATTGAGGTATTTACATAAACATTTCAGCTCGTTTTAAAAATAATATGGGCAATGAAATGAACCAAAATCTTGTTTGTTGGTGAATTATTTTGTCCTTTATAGGTGTTTGTAGAAAAATTAATTTGCGCAATTTATTGAAAAAAGGCATATATACGTACATTTTTACCCATCACTTCTTTGCATCTTAAAATCTGTCTTATATTTTGGTTTATTTCATTCATCATTATATTTTATAACTTGTGCACAAAGAAAAATAGGATTTCTGCATTGCAATTTTGTGTAGAATGTTAATCGTTTTGGTGCAATTTCATTAGAATTTACTACTTCTTTTTTCCTTCTTCTCATTTCCTACTTCTCAAAATATATTTTAATTTTCGAATAATGTTTTTGTATTTATAATATTTTGTATTATAATTGACAATACATCTAAAAACCATAGTTAAAAAAGAATCCAATTTTTCAGAAATTTTCCTTCGGATATAGTTTGTTCCCTTAATTCTTGAAAATTGAAAGTGGCCCACTTTAGGTCCATTACTTCCTCCTCCACGACAGCAAATTACCTTTGAAAGGTTTACCTTGCCTATAAATAATCATTGCCATGACAGGCAATTACAAATTACAGGCAGTGATCCTGTGTTATAATTCGGAGCCCACCAGAGGCGAAGCCACTCACTCTTCAGCCAGGTAGCCAAACACTGCAAGAATCCCCTTTAATTGAGGTGGTCTTATTTTTTCATGAATAGATGTGTGAGATGGAGGGTGGGTTGACTTGACCTCACGTAAACGAGGATCAGAGACCATTTTTTTAGTCGTTAAAGACCATGACTTTCTTTCCCCCTACCCCGTTTCTTGTGCTCCGGAACACATAAATGCGGAATTGGGTGGGTCATGAAAATGCGAGGCATGATTGTTTATAGGTTGGATACAGTTAAGGGTGTGTGGAATAGTTTTTTTTAAAAGGGAAATTGGATTGGGACGAGAGGGAATTGGATTGGGACGAAAAGTGCTTTATTTGTGACACCTGTTGCACAGCCATTTGCCGTCTTTCTCACGGCGATCTGGTAACGGGTGTGTGCGATTGGGGTGGAGGAAGAATTTTGATAGCAGTTTTAAGTTCTTCATTTTTTCCCCCACCAATAGATGCGCTGTGTATAAAGGGATATTGTCTTTTGCTAATTGTTCTCATAAATTTTTATGCTTTATAATAAAAAAGGAGTTTACTGAATAAAAATTAGTACTGTAAACATAAACAATGCCTGTTACCATAAAAAATGCTTTATAATAAAAAGGATTTTACTGAATAAAAATTAGTAATGTAAACATAAACAATGCCTGCTAACCTAAACAATGCTTTATAATAAAAAGAAATTTACTGAATAAAAATTAGTAATGTAAACATAAACAATGCTTTATAATTAAAAGGATTTTACTGAATAAAAACTGTACGAACGAAATGAAACTGCATTTCATATGCAGACTGTGAAAGATATGGGAAGATGAATTCCACAGGAAAAGAATATGGAACGAATAATTTCAGACAGAAGAAATATTGGCACTGATGCCATATATGGACGAGGAAAGTTGCATATCGAGAGGTATTAGTACACACATGACGTTACATACGTATTAATACGTACATGCAGAGGTATTACACTGCTACGTACATTTTTTTCTGGGAAATTCATCATTCCCATACCTTCTACAGTCTGTATACGAATTTTAATTTCATTTCACTCATTCGTTTTAGTTGCAGATACCGTTAAATATCGAAAGATAGAAACACTAATTTAATTGTAGAAAAAAATTACAAAACGAATCGTACGTTTTATATTTCTGCTTACTTTTATTAAATGCTATATTATATACTAGCTACCTTTGGTGACCAGCTGGTTCTCCAATCTTACTGCTGTTTAAAATCATCAGTTCAATACTTTATGTAATGACATTGTCAATTAAATACCTTATGTGACTAGTCATTGTCAATTAAATTCTTTATGTAACTTGTCTTTTAATAGCTTCATCATCAAAATATTTTTAAGGCTCAAATTTTAATAGTTATATAATTCACTCATGAATTTATGAAGGCCTTAAGCCCGTAATGTACTATATGTCTTTCTAATTATGTGGTTATTTATATCATTTAGACCCTTTTTATAGATGCATTTCTGTTATTAAAGTTTTATAAATTATCCGTTGGACCTTGAATTGAATATATA